>RJWM01016764.1:0-44525 GCA_004363535.1 Dasyprocta punctata
TTTAAATGTATAGCCAGGTAGATAGGCAGGAGTAATAAATAACAGATCAAAAGGGTAACCCAAAAGACAGCTCTTGAACAGGTCAAGCTCTTTGTCAAAGGTTTAGGCAAGTAATCAGAAAAATGCATGTACTTATAAAACATCAAAAGCAGAATAAATGCTCAGCAGGTAGGAGAGAGGCTATGAAGCATGGAAGAATCAGAAATACAGAGAAGGCCCTGGCTTGTCTGGAAAATGCTCATTCAGGAAAGTAAACAGAAACCAAGGTGGGAGTAAACAATATGGTGAGAACTTGATATAAGAAAATGAGCTTAGAGAGCAGAGAAGGGTACAGAATTGGCTCAGTCTGCCTGAAAATGGGGGTAGGAAAGGGTGGCAGCCAATGGTAGAAAGTAATACCGTTTCTCTGTGAAGTCTGGCTGAAGCTTGCTCCTCTTATCTGATAGCTGAATCAGAGAAATATGAACTGCAAAAGAATTCCCACAAAAGGTCTTGCCCCAGTCTCAAACTATCTTTATGACTGCAGGCCCACAACATATGTATCCCAACCAGTCTAAGTGCTGCTGCCAGTGTATCTTTTACAGTTCTTACTTTAATGATAGTATTCTGGTTAAGAATTCTGGGTTCCAAGTTCTTTGAGAAATTTCTCTTTAGACTAGCAGCTAAATTCATGGATATGCCACTCCTTTGCAGGCAACCTTTTCAGAATCCCAGATAGGCCAACTTTCATTACTGATACACAGCTCAGAGTTCCTGAATGCCAGTATCTGGGGATATCTAACAACTTGCCTTTGTACCAACTCTACCATGCCAGTGTAACATTCTAACTGCAAATGCCTTTTTCTGTTCTCAGAGTCTAAGGCTGAAAGAAAGTAATATATAGCAGATTGGGTAAAAAGTTCCCTCTGGAGGAAAGAACCAGCCAGGCACATGGATACAGCTATAGTGACCAGGTAGTCTGGTCCCCACAGGAGTATCTGGAATTCAGGTATTTTTTTTGGTCCTCTTTTTTCTTTTTGTCTTTTTGGGACAAGGTCTCACTATGCAGTTCGGGTTGGCCTCGAACTCACAGCAATTCTCCTGCCTCAGCCTTCCAAGTGCTGGGATTACAGGTGTGTGCCATCACACCTGGCTTTTTTGGCTCCCTTGCAGGTAACATTAGCAATGTTCATTTGGATGCAGAAGTATAGATGGGCACAGAGAAAGGGGACTGGGGGAGTAATCATTTTCCTAAGCACATTCTCTAGAAGTAGCAATTAAACTGGAAATGCATCTTTTAAGACTATGATGAAAAGAGGGAATGCAGCATGGAACATGACTTGTGCAAAGAAAAGGGTCAAGGAGTTCCTTTCAGACTGTGCTTTCCCATGGGTGCACAGCATAGCCCCACACTTACAGCAGCTTTTCTCTACTCTTCTGCTCAGGTCACAATCCACAGATCTCTTTTAAGGGCCTTTTCCTCCCTCTCAGCAGAGACCTACCTCACTATGGTTAAGGGCCGGGCTTTCTTTTTCTCCCTCTGCTCTGTGTCCTGCACTCCAGATTAAAGATGCTGAGTTCCATCTCTCTTCAATCTTTCTCAGAAGTGCTTAGTCATTGACTGGCCACATGGCATTCGCTTTTGTATTGTGGGTCTGGTATGTTAACTAAGAGAGTTATTTTCCAGCCTAGTTGGAAGCAGCAAGAACTTGAATTGACTTGCTTGACTGGCAGTGCTAGAAGAGTTGGGGCAAAGTGCCAAAGCAAAGAATGGATAGCTGTTCACTGGGGGCGGAGTGGGGGGGGGCAGATTTCTCAATCTCTAGCCTGAGACTAACTGTTCCTGCTGGCAAAGGAGAGCTTTGTTGGGCCTTTGCTGCAAGATTCACACTAGGAAATGTACTGTGACTTCAGGGTAGCTCCACAGGCTGTTTCACCCTCAAAAGGGGAATCATAAGCTAAATTTTTCTAGGGAGAAGAATCCAGAACAAAGAAGAATAATTTTAGAGAAAGAAGGAAAAAAATCCAGAAGAGAGTGAAGATGATGGAGACCAAAAAGTCCCACATGATGCAAAGGTAAGGGACAGAAATAAAGAGATTTCTAGACAGGCTAGCAGGCATGGGCCCTTGCAGGTACTACTGCCAGCCCTGCCCCCCTTTGAGCCCATGCCCCATCCCAGTTCCTACCTGGTAGGTACCTGTCGTGGCTGTGGCCGTATTCTGTGGCAGTGAGTGATAAGTGAGTCTGTGTAAAGGGCTGGTTGCCAAACAGATTGTCACTATGAAGGTTGTGGCAGAGCTTCTCCAGGAAGCGGAGGACGTAGGTGATGCTGTTTACTGCTGGGAGGCTGAGAGTGTGCTGTTCCCGGTCAAACACGGCTGTGGAGTTAGGTAAACAGAGCCATGCATGTCAGCTGGGCAGTGCAGGGCAGTACAGCGCAGGGCCAGAGGAGCCCAGCCTACTGCTTGTCTCAGGCTTACTAGGTTACACAAAGGCAGTTAGTGCCCAGGCTGCTTCCCTCCCTCCCTCCTTTTCCTCCCTCCCTCTTCCCCTCCCTTCCTCCCTTGAGGGCTTTGATTTTTGCCTCCTACCAGAAAGTGCATGCAATAATGGGAGTGGCTACGCCAAGTCTTTTGCAGCTGCAGGGCTCAGAATGATTTCACTCAACTTGTGAAAACAACTGTGAACATAATTCTATCTGCTCCATCACTGGAAGGGCCTCCTCCAGGAAATCTGCTCATTTAGGGTGCCATTTTCACACAAACTTACCAAGAACAGAGAAGCTGAGCAGGAGAGAATAATATAGCTATTGCTAGCAATGGTTTGGGGACACAATTTTCAAACTACAGAAGGACACCAGAGTTTTGGCAACATTTGGAATCATTTCATGCTTGGTTTTATTATACTCCTTACTTCTATTAAAACATCAGCATAATTTTTTTTAGAGGCAAAAGGCCTGTTCTTTGTTTCTGAGGGAGTGAGGAAATGGAGATTAAGGGAGATAGGTTACTCTTAGGAAAACCAGTTTGGGGGCAGAAGAGGAGGTTTAGTAGGGTAAAGCAAAAGCAGCGAAAGAGGAGGTAAAGAAGGTCTGTTCCTGAAAAATGCTTTACAGAAGCACAGGACTGCTAGAGAGTAGCTTGGGCTTCAAAGGATACATAAACTTAATTTGCCAGCAGTCCCCAGCCTTCTAGAATATTTTCCTCAATGTCTGCTCCTATCCTCTAAATAGCCAATTATTCAAGTCTGGGCTCCCATATATTTCTCCATTCTAGTTGTTACCCTTAGCTGTTTAGATTTTTTTTTTAACCTGTGTAGACCCGAGTCTGTCATTTCCTCTTCTTCCCCTTTCCCACCAGTGTCAGGTAATAACCTCTGACATATGGTAAGGGCTCAATAAATGTTCATTAAAAGAATCATTTGATGATTTATGGGGTGCTCCACGTCAGCTGGGTTTCTTGAAGCTGATTATGGCAAGTTGTTAGGGAGGCGGGCAGGGAAATGTAGACTAGCATTACTGTTAAGATTGGAAGGCCATAGGTTAAGCCTTCCTAGGTTTGGTGGGTAAGGAAAAGAATTTTGGACTTAGAAAAATTGAAACAGAAGAAAGGCATAGAAGAAAAAGTGAGTATTCTCAGTGAGAGCCAAAAAACAATATACTGTTGAATTAAACTCTCAGCAGGAAAGAAAGAGAGAAACGTTATTCCCCTTCTACCCTGAGATTCAGAGCACTTGTAGAGGGTCTGGCTTAGGCCAGAGAAGCTACAGCATAAAAAAATAAAGAGAAAAAGTTAGGGATTTCCTGAAGCCAGTGGGGAGGGCATGGCAGTCTGAAGAAATTCTCTTGTACAACACAGCCCCTTTCAATTCCTCCTTCTAGAATACCTTAAAACCATATACTCATATATTTTCCAAATGGGAGAGTTAAGCAAGGAGATAGGAGAGAAATCTGTTTAGAACCTCAGTTAGGGGCTGGGAGTTTGGCTCAATGGCTTACGCACCTGTCTGGCAGGTGCAAAGTTGTGAGTTTGATCCCCGGTGCCGGGGGTGCGGTGGGGGGAAAGAACCTCAGTTAGGCAGTCTGCTTAGGTATTCTTGGCAGTGATACGCACAAGACTCAGAAGGGCTTGGGAGTTGGAAATGAGTGCTACTTTGAGGAACAGAATACTTTCATATTTCTCCAGAGCCTCTAAGTGTGAATTCTGACAGCATGCTTTGTCAGAAATCAGTTAACTGAGAAGGGTAGGAGGTCGTACTAGCCCAAAAGTGCTCACCTGAGATGACCTCACCACCATGGCCCTGTTTGAGGAAGCTGAAGACAGTTTTCTGGTGGTAAGCACAATCGATGCAAGCTTGGACTGCTTGCTGCAACACCACAGAGGCACGGGCTGGCCCAAAGTGGTCAGGGAGCTGCTGGACCTTCTTTTTATCCAAGTGGGGGCCTGTGCTGCCGCTCTTGTTCAAGTAGATACAGACTATAGGAGACAAAGAATCCAAGAAACTTACAGAATATCTGATGCAGAGAAGTCAGAGAACAGTAGTCTATCACACCCTGAGGTCTGGTCCCCACCAGGATTCCCAGTAGCTAAGCTGCTAAAACACTGACGGCTAAAGGGTAGGAGCCCAGAAAAGGCTGTGCCCAGCTGCTACCAGCCCAAACTACATGACCAAGACCTCTGGGAACACAACCTAATTGGAAAACAGTCTAGACCAAGAGCTGAGTATGTAATTGGCACTTTATCTTTTGTGCCCTGAAAAGAAAATCTGAATCATTTTTGACGTATATACACTTTCACTTTCTGTACTTGTTTGCCTCTTATATTCTTTGTGCTTCACATCTTTTTCTTTCTTTCTTTTTTTTTTTTTTGTGGCACCGGGGATCGAACTCACAACCTCGCACCTGCCTGACAGGCGTGTAAGCCTCTGAGCCAAACTCCCGGTCCTAGTTTTTTGAGGCAGGGTCGCACTATGTAGCTCAGGCCGATCTTGCGCTCACATTGTAGCCCAAGCTGGCCTCGAACTCACAACGCTCCACTCACCTCAGCCTCCCGAGTGCTAGGATTAAAGGCGTGTGCCACCATGCCCAGCTGTGCTTCACATCTTATATACGTAAGGAGTTATAGGGCCATGGGAATATTAGCTTATGAATATGTTGGCACTGAATATAGAATCGTCATGCCACTGATCACTTGCTTGTATTTCTGTTCTTGGTCTAAGAGTTCCTTTGTTACTTTCTACATAACATTCAGTTCCAAAGAAAGTAATAAAAAGGAAAGAAAAATGAAACAAAATAAAAAAGGCCCTGAAGGTCCTACATATATATTTGCTTATTTCAGCAGTCCTCCTGTCAAGGCAGCTGGGCACTCCCCTGGTTGCTGCACTGCACCTGGCACTGGAGTGGAGGATAAAGGAAACTAAGGCTGTTCTAAATGAGGCTGCTTCCTTGGGCTCTGGGAAGGACCGACAGCAGCCTGATCAGAAGTGGCATTTTCTCCTCTGATCACTTTCCAGGTTCCTATCCAAAAGTCTCCTTTGTTACTAAAGACAGAAAGAAGACTGCATCTTTCTTGTGCCTCAGGTCTACCATCTTGAGAGGGGAAGGTTGAACTAGATAGATGCTCTCTGAGAAACTGTCATCTTCATAGTTCTAATATAAGAAGTGACATGGAGAGAAGAAAATCCAGCAAGTAGGCTGGATGAGGAAGGTAACAAGAGAAAAAGAAAAAAATAAAGGTAAATGAGATGAACTCAATGTATACATTTAACTGTGTTCTCTCCTGAAACTTTCTAAGATGAACAAGATAATAAAAGAAAAGACAAAAATAAAAGTTTGGAAGCTGGAAAAGTAGTAACTGACTTAGCAGACTCAAGAAAGTTGAGTGGGGAATGATGTGAACCAAGCTACTTCATCTCCTAATTCTTAAGAAGCCTGAGCATGAAGGTTAATCTAATAAAAGGACTGGTTAAAATCTGTTAGGAAAAAAAGGGTTTCCATGACTGCTAATATGACTATTCTACTTTTTTTTTTTCTTTCTTGAGACAGGGTCTTGCTTTGTAGTGTGAACTCTCTATGTAGGCCAGATGGCCTTGAATTCATGGCAATCCCCCTGCCTCAGGCTCCTGAAGGCTGGGATTAGTGACTCTTCTATTGAAACCATGAAAAACACAGGAACTCAGAAAGTCAAAAAGTAGCAAACAAATGTCTAGGAAAAGATACTTTTAACATATATAGCAGTATATTGATAACCCTAAATTAGAACTAGCCCAAATGCCTGTCAACAAGAATATAGATACACAGATTGTGGTACAGTTGTTTAATGGAATACCATTTGACAAAAAAATGAACAACTAACATATACAATACCATAGGTGCTTCTCAGAACATTACTTTGCATGGAAGAAACTATAAACAAGAGTACATACAGTGTGATTCATTTGTATTACACTTAAGAACAGGAAAATCTAATCTCTGGTAGCAGAAATAAGAATTAAGGTGGAGGCAGAGACTACGAGGAGGTCTGCAGGTCTAGCAGAAATGTCTTACATCTTGGTTGGGGCTGTAATCATGTAGGTGCTGACATTTATTAAAATTCTTAAAATTGTACACTTAAAATTTGCATGTTTTGAGCTGGGCATGGTGGCACACACTTATAATCCTAGCAACCAGGACGTTGAGACAGAAGAATCACTGTGAGTTTGAGGCCAGCCTGGCTATACTGTGAGTTCAATACCAGTTTGAAATATATAGCAAAACTCTGTCTCAAAACAACAAACAAACAAACAAATAAAAACAAAGGAAAGAAAAGAAAAAAGATGTCTATGTTTTACAATGTAAACTTCACCTCAGTTAAAACACGTAGAAAGGAAAAAAGTATAAGTAGTTTGGTGATGATTAAAAATATTCTACATAGATTAAATGATGAAATATGAAAGCCAAACCATATAACATTTAAAAGATTGTCAGTTTTAAGACATGACCCCCAAACTCTGCCATCCCTTCTGATCTCTGTTACACTTAACCAATAGTGTAAAGATCACCACCCTAGTTTCTTGTCCCAGGGATTAAGAAACCGGCAGTTTCCATTCCCTGTTTCTGGGGATATTTGCTCCCTGGCCCTAACCACTATGTGTCAGGAAGCAATGCACTCTAGTGAGAGATCTCTATGGAGAAAAGCCAACAGCAGAACTGACATGTTGGCCATGTGGTAAAAATGGGCCTTCAGTCCTTGTCAAGCCAACATAGCAGACACTGCATGCCACAGAGATAAGCTTCTCCACCGAGCCCTGTCCTTAGTGTTGTTCTAAGCCATGAAGTTTTGTGGTGGTTTGTTGTGTTACACAGTAGAAGACTATCAGAACAGATTCTGCACATGATTGGCTTTAAAACTGAGCAGGAGAAAGCAGCAGACAGGGCCACAAGAGTCAGTGAAAACTGAAAGAGCTTTGAGAACAGTTTTGTTTGTTTAATTTTTTTTTTTTGAATTAAGAATTAAACCCAACCCCCTCACTCTGGACTGTATCCTTATTTATTAATTCATTATTTTGAGTCATGGTCTTGCTAAATTGCCCAGTCTAGGCTCAAATTTACAATTTTCCTGCCTCAGCCTACCTGAGTGCTGGATTACTAGTAAGCGCCATCATGCTTGGCTGAGGAGAGCTTCAGTGGAAGCCTAAAGGTTCCCCAGGAGGCTGTCAGTGAGTGTTTAAATGAAAGTGAGGGAGATATCATTGGAACATGGAAGATTGGGGATGTTTACTAGGAAATGACTAGAAGTTTCACAAGACTGTTGTTTAAAGTGATATGAAAACAGAAAGGTACCAAATAGCTAAGCTTTCCAAAGTAAGAAAAGTGTCACCTGCCTTCTCATTGCTGATGATAAAATGTAAGATGAGAGATGAGCTTAAAAATTGTACACAGACACACACATCCAGGATTTGCAGTGCTTATGAACCAAATTGCTTCTTATTTCTAGACCCTCCAGAAGGCAAATGACTTTCAAATTAAGAAAGGGCCAGCCAAGCGTGGTGGCGCATGCCTTTAATCCAAGCACTCTGAGGCTTAGGTAGGAGGAGCGTTGTGAGTTTGAGGCCAGCTTGGGTTATAATGTGAGCGCAAGGCTGGCTTGAACTACATAGTGAGACCCTGCCTCAAAAAGCTAGGGCTCTGAGTTTGGCTCAGTGGCTTAAGTGCCTGCCTGGCAGGCGCGAGGTTGTGAGTTTGATCCCTGGTGCCACTAAAAAAAAAAAAAAAAAAAAATTAAGAAAGGCCCGAAGATCAATTCCAGAATGAGATAATACTATTCTTCATTAAGATGACAAAAAGATCTAAGAATAAGTTTCATGATCTCTTTCAGACCAAAAAACTCTCTAGGAATGTTAAGGGCAAGGCTTACAGATTCTTTCCTTTACACAAAAGAATCTGTAACAATCTTAAGGATATTTGTCCTACAGCTGCAGGTGCACAGGAGGCCCAGAGCAGCAATGGGCTTACCTTTAGAGATCTGTGGTTGTACCTTTTGTGTCACAAAGAGAATCCCGACAGTGTTCAGGGGAAAACTCAAATTTCTTAGACTCCTTCCAGTGAAAGCATTGCCAGTATGGATTAGAAAGTTTAATATAGATAGTCATGGGGCTGCTCCTCTCCACTCGCTGCTAGACTATGTTCCTTCACTCACTTGAACCTGAGTAATGCCCCAGGGCTAACCCTTGTCCTAAGGCTTACCACATGGAGGCAGAGATAAGAAAAGTGAAGACTCCTAAGCCTGCCCTGGAAAACTCCAAAATTCCAAACAGGATGCATGTGCATCAGACCTGCTGCTATGACCTGCAGTAATCTTTCTTCACCTGGAGCTCACTGAAGGTTCATGGACATGGACTGCATCTCATACCCTCAGTGATAACAAGATGAATTATGGGAAAGGACACATGTAGTGGATACAGCTGATGTGACTCAGTACCCTGTCCATCATGTCAATCATGCTGTGGAAGACCCCAGTGGGAGGCGCCCCAGAACTGGCACAAACATTTTAAACCCCTACACCTTCTGCCCTCAGAACTTGTGCTATTTTCTCCCTGGAGGCATTGGCTAGTTCACTCTTAGTGTGCTATCACCTTCATAAGCTGTGCTGCTTTTTATTTACTATCATGTGCCATGTTTAATTCTTTGTTCATTGTGCACAAGAATCTAGGAGCCTGTCCTGAACCCCATAACCCATGCTAATAGGATTAGAGATGGTACAAAAACAGAAAGAATTCTTTGGACCTCCAGCCATTTATAGACAAAAAGACTGAGAAGGCAATCTCTGTTTGTTCATAACCAAAGAAGTTTGATGCAGAAGACAAGGTAAAGAACCATGAAAAACAACTTCCAGGAAGTGATACTGGACCTAATGAAGGAGCTGGCAACATGTACCCAGCTGGATTTCAGAATTTCTACAGACTAGAAATGTAGTGACTGATGCATGCATTCAGTTTTTATCCTTTTTGATTAGTGTCTACAATCTTTTGTGTATGTTCAATCACTGTGATTTGAGTATGTTTCTTTAGTTCGCAGGTCTTCAGATGGAGAGAAACCACATCCAAGGAAATATACCTGAGCAATTTCACATAAGTGTTTCATGTGCAGCTATACCTGAGTTAGAGGATGGATGAGATCCTGAATCCTGAATTGTTTTATAAATCTTTCTGATATTGAGGTCATAAGGATATCTTGTACACTGTTGGCTAGAAACAAACAATCAGGTGAACAGGTGTCAGATGAACACAAAGAATCACAATTTATATAAAAGACCAGAAACCCACAAGCAGAAATATTTGTGGGAACCAGTGCCAGAGAAAGGAAACCCAAGTATTTGACAGAAAGAGCATAGCATAAACAGTAAGTTGAAAAGTTTTATTTTTCTTATTCTTAACTGACCTAACAGATAAAAGTTTGCTTGAAATAATAATAGTACCAGCAATAAATATATTTGATTACGTGTGTATGTACATACATACATACATACATAGGTAGATGCATATGTAAAGTGGAAGGATTAATAGCAATAATTCAAGGTATGAAAAAGGACTCAGGATTATACAGTACTCACGTGGTGAGCAATACAGTGCTACTTGAAAGTGGACATGGATTATCTGTAAGTGTATATTGTAAACTAGAGGATAACTGCTAAAAAGTAAAAAAAGATATATAACTGGCACACTAAGAAAAGAAAATGAATCACATAAATTGCTCAATTAAAATCACAAAGCAGAAAAACAGTGGAAGACAAAATAGAAACAAAGAAGAAGAGAAATAGAAAATTGAAACAAATAATGCTAGGTATTAAGAATATTTTATCAATAATCACTTTAAATGTCAATGATTTAAAAACATCAACTATGTATTGGGTAATACTATGTCCCCCCAAGTCCTTATATACTTTTGATTGGGCTGAGTCTGGCGCTTGTGATTGGTTTGTTGTCTAGAGCTGGGATTGGTGATGTGAGTACTGTACCCGCCCAGGGGTGGAGCTGAGATACAGTGTAAAGGAGGCGGGCCTCCCTCTCTCTTTCTCTCTTACTTGCCAGTGCCTCTTGCAGTTGCAGCAGCTATGAATGGCGGCCCGCCACGTATGGACTGAAACTCCGGAGAAACTGTAAGAAATAAACCTTTCCTTCCCTAATTTTGGGCATCAGGTATTTTGTCTCAGCAATGAGCGAAAAGTAACTAAGACAAACTAAAAGTGAGAGATTCTCAGACTGGAACAGAAAACAAAATCCAAATATGTTAATCTGTAAGAAATCCACTTGAACATTGCTGTAGGCAAAGACTATATGAACAAAGCCCAGATTGCACAGGAACTATCACAAAGAATCAACAACTGGGATCTCACCCTCCTGAAAAGCTTTTGCACAGCAAGAGAAACCACCAACAGAGTAAAGAGACAAATCACAACATGGGAGAAAATGTTTGCCAGTTGTTCCTCAGACAAAGGATTACTATTAAGAACTCAAAAAAACCAGTCCTCCAAGATTTAAAGACCCAATCAAAAAATGGGCATCTGAGATGAATACATACTTCTCACATGAAGAAATACAAACAGCAAATAAATATGTAAAAAAATGTTCAATGTCACTGGCCATTCAGGAGATGCAAATGAAAACAACACTGAGATGCCACCTTACCCCAGAAAGAATGGCTAACATCAAGAAATCAAGTAATAACAAATGCTGGAGGGGCTGTGGGGAAAAAGAAATATTTCTCCACTGTTGGTGGGAATGCCGACTGGTACAATCACTGTGGAAATCAGTGTGGAGGTTTTTGAAAAAACTAGGATTGGAGGTCCCATTCAACCCAGCTATTCCCCTTTCGGGTATCTTCCCAAAAGAATTAAAAACATCATACTAAAGTGATATATGTGCACCCATGTTTATAGAAGCACAATTTATAATAGCCAGATCTTGGAAACAACATAAAATCTCATTGACTGAGGAATGGATAAAACAGATGTGGTATTTTTATACAATGGAACACTACTCAGCCATAAAGAAGGATAAACTGGACACTTTTATAGGTAAATGGATGCACCTTGAGAACATACTCATTAGTGAAATAAATAAGACCCACATGTGTAAACATTGTATCGTTTCATTAGTGTGACAAGTTGAAAGAAAAATATATGTACATGTGTATGTATATGTATATAAAAATAGTTAAGAGTTACACTACTGATTTCTCTGAGTTCGCTGAAGAGAAAGATCTGTGCTGGTATTGTTCGGACAATTGAATGGAGATGTCTTGTGCTCTGGGTGAATGATTTGGGGATGACAATGTGCAATGTATGTACCATTGCTGCCCCCGATTGACATGTTTTGAAATTTTGTTGTAGTTTTCTTTTTTTCCTTCATTTTTCTCTTTCTTTTTATCCTTGAATAAAATGGATTTGAAAAAAAAATCCACTTTAATTACATACATGTAGATTAAAAATAAAATGGATAGGAAAAGATACACCACACTAATGCTAATCAAAATACAAAGAGTAGCTAATTCAAATATGGCAGGCTTCAAGGCAAGGAAAATTATCAGGGAAAGACATTAATCCTCCAAGAAGACATACTGATCCTAAATGAGATACATATGTTTCTAACAATAGAGGGTCACAATATGTGAGCCAAAAATTGATAGAATTGTGAAGGAAAATAGATGACTCCACTATTACAATTGGGTATTTCAACATTATTTTATCAGAAATGGATATATTCAACAGGCAGATCAATAAGGACATAACTGAATTCAATGGCATCCTCAATCAGCTGAATATAACTGACATTTCTCAGGTACTTCACCTGATAACAGCAGAATGTACATTCTTTGTAAGCTAATATGGAACATTCTCCAAAACCAGACTACATTTTGGGCCATAAAACATGCTCAAACAAATTTAGAGGGACTGAAACCACCACAGTGGAATTAAACTAGAATTTAATAACAAAGATAGCTGGAAAACCTAAATGTATGTGAATAACCAACATGCTTCCAAATAACACATGAGTCAAAGAAATATAAGAAGTTAGAAAATACTTTGTACTAAATAAAAGGAAAATACAAATTAAATTTTGTGAGACATAACAGAAGCAGAGCCTACAGGGAAATATTGCTATACAACATTGTATAGCAACATATATTTAGAAAAGAAGGAAGATCTTAAACCAGTAACACAAGCTTTTACCTTAGGAAATCAGAAAAAGACAAATGAAATCCATAGTAAGCACAAGATAAGAAACAATAAAAATCAGAGCATAAATCAATTAAATTAAAAAAGGAAATCAATTAAAAAATGATGAAACCAAGACTTGGTTCTTTGAAAAGATAGATTAAAATCAATTAGACTCTAGCCAGCTTAAAAGAGAGATGATATAAATTACCAGAACCAGAAGTAATAATGGTGACAACACTACAGATCCCATGGTCATTAAAAGGATTAAAGTGAACAACATTATACACCCACAGATCTATACCCTAGATGAAATGGATCAATCTCTCTACAGATACCTTGTCAAAACTCAACCAAGAAGAAAAATACAAAGCTGTGTGCAGTGGTACATGCCTGTAATCTTATTTATGCAGGAGGCTGAGTCAGGAGGACGGTTTGAGCCAAGAAGTTCATGATCAGCTTGAGTAGCATAGTGAGACCCTGTGACAAAGAAGGAAAAAGAACAGAGAAGAAAGAAGAAAAAAGAGAAAAGAGAGAAGAAAAAAGAAAAATATTCCCATAATCTGAATAAGAGGTACAGTATGTATTAAACAAACAGAATCAATAATCTTCCCAAACAGGAAGTATGAGGCCTACAGAAGGTTCACTGACAAATTCTACCAAGCATTTAAGAAACAAAATCACACCAATTCTCCACAATATCTATTGGAAGATAGAAGCAGAAGGAATACCTTTTAACTCACTCTATTAGGACAGCTTTACCCAAACCAGATGAAGACATACCAAGAAAAATACAGACCAGTATCACTCATGAACATAAATGCAAAAATCCTCAACAAAATATTAGAAAATATACCCAAAGTTGTATAAAAAGGATTATACACCATGGCCAAGTGGGATTTATCCCAAGTATGCAAACCAGGCTCAAGATTCAAATGTCAATTAATATAATCCACTATATCAATCACATAACCATATCAATAAATTCAGAAAAAGTATTTGACAATATTTGGCATTCATAATAAAAATCTCTGTAGTGGATTGTAACTGGTGGTCAACTTAAACACTAGCTGAACTGAATCAGTATGGTGCTGAGCATGAATGGTCCACCTGAGGGCTATTGCCAGCATAAAAAGGAGACCTGGAGAGGAAGAATAGCATTTTGGGTTCTCCTAAGTGTTGCTGTTTGGCGCTGTTGGTTCTCCTGGAGAAGCTTATGCTGGCTTCCCTGATACGAACTCAGCCATTATCATCAGAGGAGCTCAGGACCTTGTTGCTGAGAGTGGCTGCAGTTCACTTTGGGGGAGCTCTGGTCCTTACGATGAGCATCGCTTCCTGGCTCTAAAGGGGAAGATGCGTGCTGTTCAACCTCCAGGAGAAGCTTGTCACACTGGCTTCCTGATAAGAACTCAGCTCTTCTCAACATCAGAGGAGCTCAGGACCTCATTGTTGCTGAGGATGGCTGTGGTACTTTCTGAGGGAGCTCTGGTCCTTATTTTGAGCATTGCTTCTTGGCTCCAGTGTAGAATGCTCAACCTACTGGCATAGATCGTTCACCCTGCTGGCAAAGACTTTCTAGCTTCCACCGCTGACCTTTGGGCCTTTCCAGCACAGATCTATGAAATGGACTTGCATGAGTCATTGTTGTGGGCTCTGGTTCTTCAGCTGAACTCATGCAGGACATTGCTGTGGGATCCAGGCCCTTGGCTGGATTTCCTTGGGTCTTTAGTACATGAATATATCTCCTGCTCTTTTTTTTTTTTTTTTTTTTTTGGGACCAGGGATTGAACTCACAAGCTTGTGCTTGCCAGGCAGGCACTTATGCCACTGAGCTAAATCCCCAGCCCCATTCCTGCACTTTCTTGTATTTAAATCTGGGTGACCATTATAAATAATACCATAAATTCTGGGTCCTGTATACAGGGGAACTTCCTCAGTCTGGTAAATAACATCTACAAAACTTCTACAAATAATATCATATTTAATAGTGAGAAACTAGAAACTTTCCCACAGAGGTCAGGATCAAGACAAGAATCCCCCCCTCTCAACATCATTTTTTCAACATCATATTGAGTCTTAGCTAATGCAGTTAGGATCCCTCCTTCTCTAAAAAGGAAATGAAAGGTAAAAGTATATATGTTGGGAAGTAAAAAAGAAACTCTTGTTCACAGATGACATGATTATGCAGTGAATATTAAATGACCAAAAAACTCCTATAACTAATAGGCAATTATAATAAGGTTACAAAATACAAGGCTAGTATTAAAAAAGTTAATTATCTTCCCCAGTACCAGCAAAGAACAACTAGAATTTAAAATTAAAAACACAATATTATTTGCAGGAGCACAAAAAATAACAAATGTATAAATATTTATTGAGGAAAACTACAAAACCCTGATAAAAGAAATCAAAGAACTAAACAAAGAATCATTTCATATTCATGGATAAGAAGACTCAATATTGTTAAAATATCAGTTCTTTCCAACTTGATCTACAGATTCAATGTAATCCCAATTAAAACCCAAAAGATTTACTTTATGGATATCAACTAACTGAATCTAAACTTTGTATGGAGAGGCCACAACCCAGAATAACCAATACAGTACTGAAGGAGAAGAACAAGGTTGGGGGACCGAAACTACCTGACCTCAAGATTTCCTCTAAAGGTACTATAACCAAGACCATGTGGTATTTGCAAAAGAATAAACAAATAGATCAGTGGAACAGAACAAAAAGCCCAGGAAAAAAAAAAACTCACATTAATATAGTTACCTGATATTTGACAAAGGAAAAAAAGCAATAAGTGATGAGAAGGTTGTCTTTTCAATGAATTGTGCTAGAACTGCGCATTCAACACAAGTCAAAACAAACAAATAAAAAACACAACAAAAAACCTACAACAATCCTCTGCCTAGGCACAGGCTATACACTCTTTTAGTAGATGACTTTTAGGAGGTGAATGAATATATCAACTATGGTAATCAAGAAAACTGAATATTAGTCAGTGTTAAAAAGAATGAGCTATCAAGTCATAATGCATATTACTATGTGAAAGAAACCAATCTGAGAGGCTACATATTGTATGATTCCAACTACATAAAAGTTTGGAAAAGGAAAAACTATATAGAAAAAAATATCTGCCAGGGGCTAGAAAAAAGGAAAGGATGAGTAGGAAGAACACAGGATTTTTAGGGTACCTATTTTGTATGGTACTATAATGGTTGATATATATCATTGTACATTTGTCAAAACCCACAAAACGTAAAACATCAAGAGAAAATCCTAACGTAAACTATGGAATCTGGGTGACAGTGATGTATCAAATTCACTGACTATAACAAATGTACTCTGGTGGGGGATGTTGTAGAGGAAGGTACATGTGGGGCAGGCAGTATACATATATCTTTGTACCTTTCACTCAGTTGTTTTTTTGAACCTAAAACTGCTCTAAAGAAATAAAATCTATTAAAAAATTCAAAGAACAAAATAGAGTTGATAGCCGGGCATGGTGGTGCATGTCTGTAATCCCAGCACTTGGGAGGCTGGGACAGGAGGATCCTAGTGAGTTTGAGACCAGCCTGGGCTACAAAGTGAATTCAAGGTCTGCCTGAACTGCATAGCAAGACTGTCTCAAAAGATAACAAAAAACAACAAAACAAAACAAAACAAAACAAAACAAAACAAAACAAAACAAAACCAGAGCTGACAGTAGACACAAATGTGCTAGCATAGAAAAGTACATAAGTATTTCCTAAAAGTATATTAATAAATTCTTTAAATATATGTAAAATACTTTTATGCAGAACATTTTGCAGAACTGGTGTTTCCACCAAACATATTTTGGAAAATGCCACTGGAAGAATACAGTAACTATAATTGAAAAAGCAAGATGGCAGAAATAAGAAATTCAATACAAAGTTTGTAAGATAAAATTGAGGAAAGTTTGAAGAGAGTGGAACAAAAAGACAAGCAGAACAAGAATAAGAATAAAAAAGGATGTGAATATTAGAGGACCAGTTCAAGAGGCCCAATAAATGAATAGTCAGTATGTGGAATAAAAGAACAGAAAAAAGAGGAAGAGAAAAATCATTTAAGAAAATTTCATAAAATGAGTGTCCTGCATGGTAAGTGAAAATACACCTAAGCTGAAATTTCAGGTAACTGTGAATGTAGAGGGGTTCAAAGAATAAACAAACATATAAAGCTAAGGGTGTAAATCTAAGAAAGACTCATATAAGAAAAAGACATGGAGAAGAAGAATCTAACTGAAAGAAAGGATTGAAGGCAAGCATTAAGGGTATTTGTTTAATTACTGCAAGTTTGGTAACAAGCAAGAGGACTTTAAGGCAGCTACCCCACCAGCATGTCCAGTGGGTAGTATGCCAGGAACTGCCTGTAGGCAAATTAATCAGTCTCAAGAATAGCCTGAGGAAATAATGATCTTCGTTTTTGAGATTTGCAGAACTAAAAAGCATTTTATGACCAAGTATTTAGGATCAGCTGTGCATCATCTGGCCCACCGTTGCAAGGAAGTGCCCATTATTCTGTGATTACCCAGCACCTGTTGTGAAAGGTACCTACTGCTCTGGAAACACCCATCAGCCACTGTATAGACATTCCTAACTCAGCTTCCCATCAGATGGGTTTTGTGACAAGTCTCCTGTCTTCTCATCTAGTTGGATTTTCAAATAAAGTCATCTTCTTTGTCTCAACATTTTGTCTTACAACTTAACTGGTATATGTGGGACAAGCAACCAGACTTGGGTCTGGTTACCAAATGGAGAGACGATAATGGAACTCAGAAGGCTCCACGAGAGATTTCTTCTAGAGTTTGACAAGACAGACTATATACTGTGCTTGAACAGAAAGATGTATACAGTAGGAAGAGATTTTAAGATTGAATTAATAAGTACACAGAAAAATAATGCAACAAAGAAATCAGTAATGTACTGTATTTCTCTTGAAAACAAAATATGCAACAAAGGAAAAATAATTACAGTATACTACATGGCATTCAAGAATAGCAACTAACTAGTTATAAAAACAAAACATCAAGTCAAAATTATAATACTGGGGAACTGGGCTGGGGGTGTGGATAGGTAAGGGGTAAGGAGATTAAGAGTTAATTTCTCATCCTCTGATGTATGTAGTTAATACAGCAATGCCTAAACCTAAAAAAATTAGCACTATAAATATGCTGTTTAGATATATGGAGGTAAATAAAAGAAACAGTTGAACTGGGTATAGTGGTGCATGGGTATAACCTCAGCTACTAGGGAGGTTGAGGCTGGAGGATCACAAGATGTAGCTCAGTGGAAGAACACTTGGCCCTGGATTTAATCCCCAATACTGTAAAAACAAAACAAAACAAACAAAACAAATCCTCTAAAAACAAACAAACAACCCCCAGAAAACAAATTGAATTAAAAATGATTGCTTCTGGGAAGAAGTAACTGATAGGAGTTGGGGGGGGGGTGTGTGCATCTATTTGTTTTGTTTTTGTAATAAGTCTTACAGACTGTTCTTCCTTTAACTGTATTTAGCACACAATAAATATTTTAAAAATTTCAAAAGTGCTATACAGTTTAAAAAATGAAAGGCAAGTAACAAAGATATGGTGTGACACATAGCATTCAATCTATGATAGCTTTCATTGTTACCACTGAAGTGATTAGAAAGGTAACAGGGACTAATCCTATGTATAGATGTGTAAAATGAGGTTAATACAGAGAAGTGATGTCAATGTCACGGGGTCCAATCAAAAGATGGCGACACAGTGGTCAGTATAGAATGCTACAGCCTGACATGAACAGGAACAGGGATATACACAGTAAGTTTCTATTTTTTCTAGGCCATGAGATATAGGGCAAAAAAGAAACACCAGTCCAATGGTTACAAGCAAAGATGGTCTGCATCATTCAATAGGAATAATGAGGCAGAGTCATGAGGCTTTTGCTGCTGCTATGGTTTTTCTATATACTACTGAAAAGGCTCATCATTACTGAGGTGGTACCTAGAATGCTGTGGGCCAAACCAAGCAGGTATAAAGGCATCTATGGGGGGCATATCATGAAGTTGGAAGATGTAATCAATATTTTTATAGAAATGCCTATCTGTTCTTCCTTATGCATGGACAGGGAAAATCTAATGATACTATCAGACTAAGCACATGCAGTAACCTGCTAAAGCTAAAAGCAGATTGTATATTTGGAAAATTATGTGAGAAGACACTGATATGCCACTGGCAGGCGCTGTCATCTTCTACAGGTTATTTAGAAAGGAAACTATGGATAGGTCTTCCCTTCTAGCTCTTAATATTTTAGGATAACAATGACATACTCAATTCCTTTTAAGAGAAAGACCACCCTAACTTCCATAGGGATAATTTTAATTGTTTAGACATCTCTGAACAAGATGGAATGCCTGTAGAGTAACTGAGAAATGTTTTACATATCTCTTAATCTATACACAAAATGAGTAATATTTTTATAGTTACCCAATTGGGAAGTTGTGCATCTATTCCAAAGGCATAATTCTTTCAGAGCTATTTTTACAAACAGTTTATAAAGTGTGGATATCTATTTATCTATCATCTATCTCTCCTACTCTACAAAATGGGAACAGATATGTGTAACTCTTAGTTTATGAATGAGATACATGTCTATATATATGGGGGACACACATCTGCTGTCCAGAATCAAGTTCACTCTCAGTGGACCAAGGTTTACCACCATCAATGATTGCTTTTAAAAATCCAGAAGAGTTTCGCACAAAATTTAGTGGTGGCAGCATAACTGGGATGGTAGAAGGGTTCTAGAAAGTGGAAAGATCACTAATAAGGAACCACTCTTAAATTGGCAGAATAAATATTATTGTGAACTGGACCAGGGAGCTCTCTGGGTCCTTCTCCCTATTCCCTACAGTGGAACCCAGTTCCTCAACATTGAGTTCACATAATACTTACCCAAGTTTTCTTTGATTGTTCTGATAAAACAAAAGTTTCAACTATTTCAAATGCCAAAGATAAAACATTTAAAAAAGATTCTACCTAGGTTTACTAATGGACAGGAGGCTAGTTATTAGTGTAAGACAAGAAGAAGTACAGACACTGGGGCTTTGGGCTTGTTGCAGTTGGTCCCGTCCTCTGCTCTTACCTGTGGGGGCCTGCATGGCTGAGCTGGGGATGGTGGCAGCATCTTGGGGAACAGTGCTGGTGTCCGGTTCAGGGGTGCTGGTTGTTGGTGAGGTGGGTGGTAGGCTCAGCAAAGTCCGAGGTTTCCTCTGTCAAAATGGATGAGGAAAAGTTTGCTACCCATGATAGGTAACTTGTCTACTTGTTCCTCTATTCCTAGCACTTAATCCTTCCATGAGACAAAAATATTCTTTGTGGCTGCTACTCCATTTTATCTTTGTTTTCCACTCAGCATCTGGTGCAAAGCTGTATAGATGGCAGATGCTTAGTAAACAGTTTCTGAATCTATGCACAAGATTTTGGTATTCAGAAAAGCTAACACTTAATGCACTTTACACTAGTTTCAATGTTATGTGGAATTTCAGACCCTTCATAAATTGGGCAGATAAAAGCAAAAAGGTAGAAGAATATGCTATGGTTTAAGTCTACTGACCTTACATTATACTATCTCTTTAAAAATGGAAATAAGCTTTCTCACTCTACTTTCTTCATCTATATCATCCCTTTCTTTAACCCTCCTACTCTAGTATACTATCCCTAACTGTACTATTACTCTAAAAACCCTGCAGTTAGTTGTAACTGGTCCACACTTTTATAATGTTAAGCTATTTCTTCTGACCAAAATATCTTTTCTTCTTTTATTTACTTTACAAATTTCTGTTAATCCAGGAAGCTTTTTTAGTTTCTCTCGAAGTACTATTTTCTTTCTGCTACCTCTTGTTATTTTGTGCTTTTCATTTGTTAGTGTATTGCCATTATGTGTTTACATAAAGCACCCCCTACTAACCTGAACTCCTTGAAAGTCCAATTCTGAGTACCATTCATGGCAAGGGACTTAGTATATATGTAGTAAGTATTAATGTAATAAATACAATAATGGGGGATTAATAAAGAGGATTAGACAGAAATCCATTATCTCCTCTATGCTGTTCAGGGCAGTCTCTTGAGGGAGAAAGACCTCAGAAGATTCCAAGAAATTGTTTTCTGTTAGCAATAATCACACCTCGGATAAACCTCATTGGCTATGATACTGCCACTGCACAAAGCTAGACATTGCTTTCTAAAAGCCTTCCAGATGCAAGGAAAACAGCCTCAAGGAGATCCAGAAATACCCTTTTACTAACTGCCTCATAAGGTCCAACTGTTGCAAGCTGTAAAAACCTGTCTGCTTTTTAGGAGTATATCATTTAAAGACGTGAAACTCGTGGCAGCAACCATACATAAGATGGCCTTGCCTGAGAAAGTTACGCAAACCCTAGTCAGAAGTGGACATCTGTTTATTTTCTGATAATGCTAAAAAGTGAAAATCCAAGTAACTAATAAGGCAGGATTAAAGGGGAAGACCAGTCCAACTTTAATAAGTTGGTGATAGGATTTCCTGAGATCCCTGAAAGAGCAAGCCTGGTAATTAGGTGCCACACGAAAGCCAAGACAGAAAGCATTATTACTGAGATAGCTGCATTTTCATGTACTATACCTATTTATATGTTACCTCATCTCCATCGTATAGGAAATTGAGGCTCAGAGCCTTCCCTGAAGAAGTTTTTCCAGAGTCATACAGATGGTCACAAATGGAGATGAGACCTAAACCTGTCTTTCCTTTTTGCTTCAAAAAAGATTATAAGGCTTATGGATAAAACGGAAGACAACTCTTGTAAGGCAAAAATATAAGAAGGGGAGTTAGAGAATCAAATGCCCAGACATAAAATACAGGACAGGATGAGAATGATTGCTTTCAAGAATGGAAATAAAGAAGACTTTGATTACTATGTTCAAGACCTCCTGTGGGCGCAAAGCAGAGACAATCATAGTTCCTGGGTTTTGAAGGATCTTAAAGGTTTTTTAATCCAACCATCACCTAAAACTTCTACCTCCTCTGCCTGAAAACATCCTCTCATAGAGTCACCTAGCACCTGATGAAATATTTTTAGTGACAGAAACTTGCTACTTTCATTTTGGGATACATTTAACTGTTCCTTTTATGTTGAGACAAAGGCCTTCTGTCTGAGTATCTCTTACTGCTTGTGTTTCCATCCTTAAGTTCCCCAGATATGTTTTCTATTTTTTTTTTTTTTTTTTTTTTGCGGTACCAGGGATTGAACTCACAACCTCACACCTGTCAGACAGGCACTTAAGTCACTGAGCCAAACTCCCGGCCCTGGTTTTTTGAGGCAGGGTTGTACTGTGTAGCTCAGGCTGGTCTTGTACTCGCATCGTAGCCCAAGCCGGCCTCAAACTCACAACACTCCTCCTACCTCAGCCTCCCGAGTGCTGGGATTAATGTTTTCTAACTTTTGACCATCTTCAAAATGTGTCTATAAAATCAAAACCATGATTTCTCTGACCTTGACATCCTAGGGCCTTTAGCCTTTTCCACATCAGGAAGAAAGGAATATAAGAAATAAAACTGAATTAGGTCCCATGTTAGGGGTTAGTTATAATAGAACAGAAACAGCCTTTTATGTTATTAAGGATGATTAGGATATGACACTGATAATTCAAAGGTAGTAAGAGACAACTGAGATTAGTAACACCATTGCTAAAGTCATCCATCCATCCATTCATCCATCCATCCATCCATCCATCCATCCAACACATACTGAACATCTCCCAAGAGACTGAGATACAAGACACTGGAGGAGAAAAAGAGATTACGTTATTAACCTTTAGAAACTTACATTCTGTAAGAATTTAAGTCAGCTGGAGCTACCAAGCAATCAAAGCAAAGGATCATACAGACCAACCAACCAGCCAACTCATGGGCATATAAGACTGAAATGGACAATGTGGGGAGAAATGGGCATTATTTCCATATTGGAACTCAGGTATTCAAGTTCAACAATGAGATTCTGAGAAATCCCAACAGTTAAGAAGTACATGGAGGAGGTGACACTAGAGGGGAACTTGAGAGGCTGCTGAGAAACCTTCCTTTCATATCAATGCTTTCCCTGGTGAAGATACTCATGAAAAACTGGCACGACTAAGGGAGTACTTTCAGTAACATTGCTCAGAAAAGCTTGGCTCAACAGTCTTTAAAACTAGAAGTTAAGTGTTATGTCCTTCAAGAAATGTAGAGAGTGAAAATGTGATAGGGAAGCAGTGGCATTAGAACTAGAAGATCTGGGGACTAATCAATGCAGTCTTTGCCATTTATTAGCTATGTGACCCTAGAAAATCGTTTCACGTCTTACGTCTCAACCTACTTGATAAAACATAAGTAGCTAATGTTCGCATGCCCAGAAAAGTGGGACAGTTAATGAGAGGCAAGGGTCTTCTATTTATGGAAGACATTAGAACAAGAATTCTCTCAAATATGAGTAATTTCAAAACCAAAATTTGTTTCCTAGCCCATGATCTTATCTCTAATTAATCACCAACTTCAAAGCAAGCAGATAAATAGGAATGACAATCTAGTACACTGCTCTTGAAATAACACACTAGGTAAAGAAAAGGGCCAAGATATGTCCCTTTCTGAGGTGGATGGGTATGGATGAGTTACCCCTTTCATTATACCTTTCCCCTTTCTAGAAAACCCACATTTTTACCTACCTTACTGCCAGGTTTGGGACCCCTCTTCTTTGGGAATTTCAAAGGTTCAGCTGACTTGGATGGGGTAGAGATGGGATGGGGAATAAGGGTCTTGGGTGTTCGGCCTCGCTTCTTTCCTGGTTTACGCCCCCTCTGCCCTGGTTGATGCTCCAAGACAGTTTTGGTGTTGCTGTGGATGCTGGGCTTCTCAATGTTCACATCAGATGCAGGGTAGGGAGTCTTTGGAATCACAACTGAAAGAAAAAGACTCATTCTATCACCCCTCCTTCCCTTGCATTCCCATCCCAGACAGAAGAAAAAAGGACTGATATTCCTGCTTTGAGAGTTTTGTTCTAGGAAACTATTTTTCCTGGTTTTTGACCTAAATGATTAGAAAATCAC
The DNA here is from genome assembly GCA_004363535.1 of Dasyprocta punctata. Lineage (NCBI taxonomy): Eukaryota > Metazoa > Chordata > Mammalia > Rodentia > Dasyproctidae > Dasyprocta > Dasyprocta punctata. The sequence goes on from RJWM01016764.1 coordinate 23,795, forward strand.
AGAAGAGCTGGGCGTGGTGGCGCACGCCTTTAATCCCAGCACTTGGGAGGCTGAGGTAGGAGGAGCATTGTGAGTTCGAGGCCCACTTGGGCTACAACGCGAGCGCAAGGCTGGCCTGAGCTACACAGTGCGACCCTGCCTCAAAAAACTAGGGCCGGGAGTTTGGCTCAGTGGCTTCAGCGCTTGTCTGGCAGGTGTGAGGCTGTGAGTTAGATCCCCAGTGCCGCAAAAAAAAAAAAAAAAAGAAAATCACAGAAGAAACTTGAATTTAGAGTGACTAACATTGAAAGTTATAAATTATTTCTACCAAGTAAACAGCAAATTATCATTATTATTATTATTATTTTTTTTTGTGGCACTGGGGATCAAACTCACAACCTCGCGCCTGCCAGACAGGCGCTTAAGCCACTGAGCCAAACTCCCGGCCCTAGTTTTTTTGAGGCAGGGTCACACTATGTAGCTCAGGTCGGCCTTGTGCTCACATTGTAGCCCAAGCCAGCCTAGAACTCACAACACTCCACCTACCTCAGCCTCCCAAGTGCTGGGATTAAAGGCGTGCGCCACCACACCTGGCTTAAAGAACAAATTATTAAAGATTTATCCCAAAAGTACCTAAGAGAGTACTATGACCTAAGTCCAAGTTGAAGCACATGAACAGAACCACAACTCAGCATTGGAATGGCTCTCAGGAGCCTACATTCCTCTCCTACTGAGAATACATATTTGAGACTCAAGAAAGGAAATGATGCTTCCCCAGGTTACTCAGTGAGCTAAGAACTTCTATTTTGAAACTTAGCCAGGACGCCCCTGACAACCAAATCTACATTAATCTACTTACAGTGTGATTACTGCAGTGAGGATCAGTGAAACACATGGAAATATAAATCTTCTAGCATCTTTCTTTACCTTAAAAATCTTTGTTCCCTATTACCTTTAAAGTCTCAGTTCTTTATTCTGTTATCCAAGAAGTTTTGTGCCTTTGTCCCTGCCTTGCTCTCCAGTTATACCTGATGTCATTTATTGCCACCTACCCTCTTATTCTACTAGCCCCATATACTGAGATCTCTATTATTTTCAGTTAGATATATTTTCAACATTCGACCTATAGTCACCTCTTTATTGAGGTCTTCTCTGACTATGCCCCAACTCGGTCAGTGCCCTCCCCCATTCCAATGTTTTTTGCTTGCATCTATATTAGTGTGCTTCTTAATTTTACTATAATCGTCATCATCATTATCATCTTAAACTGAGAACTTTTTGAGACAAAGGTATCTGGTTCATTCCACAAATAGTTATTGAGCACTTACTATAGGCTGTACACTGTTCTAAGCCCTAGATACACAATTTCCACTCTCATGGAGTTTACCTCCTAATGGAAGGGACAGAAAATAAACAAATACACAATATAATGTCAGGTGGAGATAAGTACTAGGAGTCAAATAAGTCCAGAGGACATTGAGGTGTACAGGAAGTCCATTTGAGGAGATGACATTTATGCAGAGCTCCCAAATGAGACAAAGGTACAAGCTAGTGAAGACTTGAGGGAATTAACCTTCCAAGCAGAGGGTGTAACAAGTACAAAATTTTGAAATGGGCACATGCTAGTGTGTTTGAAGAAGGGCAAGGAGGTTAGTATGGCTGGAACTGAGTTAGTAAAGGGGCGACTGGAGAAATATGTTGCAGAAGGAGTAACAGTAAGACTGTGTAGGACTTTCTAGATTATGAACATGAACTGAACTTATTCTAGCTTCAAAGAGAAGTCACCAAACAGGGGAGTGACAAGATGCACTCAGAAATATGGGCAATATGGCCACAAAAAACTCATTAGAACATTCACCACAGCATTTTTCTTAAGAGACAAAGCTGGAAAAATACTGCCCAATAAAAGAAAATAGCTTTTGAAAAACATAATATATTCATATGGTGGAATACTACACAGAAATAAAAAAAAAGTTGTGGCAACATGAATGAATCTCACAGAAATAATGTTAGGAAAAAGAATTCAAAGTATATATTATGATTCCTTTATATAAAACTTGAAAACAGAAAAGCTAGAGTGATAGAACAGTGGATATTTTTGAGGGGGTTAGGTATGTAGGGTTTTTATTAAGAGGTAGCCCAAGTGAGTCTTCTGAGAGTTAGAAACAAACTATCAGTATAAAAGACAGACAAAAGACAAAAGATAATAGTGAGCTAGCACCTTAGAATAAGGTGGTAATTACTGGAGAACATGCCTAGCTAGAATCAGAATATACTTTGAAGGAGGAGCTGACATGGTTGGATATCAGAGAACAGAAAATTAACAAACAGAAAACATAAAATTATACAAAATAGACTCAATTAAAATCAATTTTTTTTTTTTTTTGTTTTTTGTTTTTTGCAGCACCGGGGATCGAACTCACAACCTCGCACCTGCCAGGGCAGGTGCTTAAGCCACTGAGCCAAACTCCCGGCTAAAATCATATTTAATAAAAGGGAAGAGCCACAGATGATTCAATGTATCGGCTTGAGCAACTGGGAGAATAATGACGTCATATACACAAGCACTGGGGAAGGAAGTCCAGAATTCAGTTTTCAAACACATCTTTTGAGATACCTATTAGATGGCAAAATATGGATAAGATTCAGCAAAGGAGACTAAAGAGTGCCCCAGAATCCTAAAGAATATGAGAAAACATGAAGTTCCAGAGGTCAAGTGCTTTAAGAAAGGGGGAAAGGCAGCACTTCACCCAAAATGGACACACCAACACTGTGTGTGATACACTGAAGACACCGTATCATGTATTGCTATCTGTTTAAAATAAATAATCCTGAATCCGACGAGACAAAACTTGTTGAGGCACATGCATCAAAATGCCAGCCTGATACTATCATGAGAAAAAAAAGGCAGAGAAGCTATTCCAAATTCAGGAGACTAAAGTGATGCTAATGCAATGTATGATCCTCTATTGGAGTCTGAATGAAAAAAAAACGAAAAACAAAACAAACTTTTGGAAAGGGATAGAACAACTGACAAAATCTACACAACTGACTATTAGGTAACATTTGATGCCAAGTGTGTCCTACTGAGTTTGATGCTGAGTTCAGAAAGACTCACTGGGGCATCAACACATATGTTATCTAACAAATCTGAAGATGTACATATATCCTATGATTCAGCAGTTCAAATCTTATGTATAAACTCCAGAGAAATTCTTGCACACATATACCAACATATGTATAAAATAATACTCACAAAAATACTATTTGTAATAACTGAAAACTTGAAATAACCCAAATGTGTACTATTGATAAGATGGATTTAGGCTGGGGAGGTAGCTCAGTGGTAGAGTATGTGCTTAGTGTGTGTGAGGCTCTGGGTCCAATACTCAACACACACATAAAAAAGTAGTTCTAAGGGTGCGGTCTGGGAGCCTGTGGAGTCTCAAAATCCTTTACAGGATCTGTAAGGTCAAACCTATATTCATGATGATGCAACACATTATTTGCCTTTCTCACATTCATCTTTTCATGGGGAAGCTTTCCAGAAGCTACACCTGTGATGTCATTACTCTGACAGTGAATGTAATGTATGCTTGTATATATTTTCTTACTTGAAATACATTTATGTGATAATAATTTTTTTACAATTTATTAATCATTACCTATACATTTTTTGGTACACAAACATTAATGTACATTATGTATACAGTCATGATATGACAATCAAAGTAATTAACATATTCATCACCTTGAAAAATTTCCTTTTATCTCGTGGGTTTTATGTGTGTCATAAGAACATTTAACATGAAATCTAACCTCTTGAGACATTCTTAAGTGCATAATACATATTGTTAACTATAGGTATGATGTACAGAAGATCTCTAGAACACATTCTTCTTGCATGACTGAAACTTTATACCTACTGAGTAACAACTCTGCACCCCCACCCTCTACTCCAATAATGGAGAATTTTTTAGAGCTTTCAATAATACAAACAGCCTTCTGTGGCACGTATGCCACAGGTTGCCACCACTGCTCCCATATTATATATATATATTTTTTATTTAAGAGGAAATGGACACAGAAAAGAGAAAAAAAAGCAAAAGAGACAAACAACAACAATAAATTTGATATGATAACATTATAGGTTTACAAAAGGAGATGATCGGAATTTGACAGTAGTTGTAATATTGCATATCGTTACCTTCAAAGGGGTTGTTCAGATTAACAGATATAGACATGTAGAATTGATCTGATCATATGGGTATTAACTGTTCTTTTTCAACAGCTAATGCATTTAGTAGTATAGTCATTTTAACTATCTTACGTATACTATACTATTTATAAATTTTATGTCTTTTTCCTTCCTTCTTTCCTCCTTTCCCCTTAGAATACCTCTTGTTGTCATTAAAATAACTGCCCATATCACCAGGCCTAATATAATCAAACAAAATAGTTCAGAATAACACCAATAAAAAATAAAACAATGGTCACAGAAAAGAGAAACAAAAAGCAAAAGGGACCCAACAAACAACAACAACTAATCCAATACTGTAACATTATAGGTTTACAAAATGAGATGATTGGAATTTGACAGTGATTGTAACATTGTATATCATTACCTTCAAGGGGGTTGCTCAGATTGACAGTATAGACATGTAAAATTGATCTAATCATATGAGTATCAACTGTTCTTTCTCCATAGTTAATGCATTTATTAGTATAGTCATTTTAACAATCTTATTTATACCCACATATAAATCTATGTCTTGTTCCTTTTCCCTTCCTTTTTTCCTCCTTTCCCCTTGTAATACCTCTTGTTATCTTCAAAATAATTGCCCATACCATCAAGCCTAATATAATCAAACAAAATAGTACAGAATAAAACCAATAAAAATAAAACAATGGAAGCAATACATAGTAATACAACGTTGATTTCTATAATACCTCATATTATCTTCTAAGCAGTTGCCTATATCATCTGTTATAATCAAATGAAACAAAATAGGTTAAAATCACTCAAAACAGAACAATGAAAGCAATACAGGGTTTCAAAACAAGGTGATCAAATATCAATAAAGGCTACCCTAATATATTTTGTTATCTTTGAAATAGCTGTCTATGTTATCATATATAATGAAATTAGGCAGGTCGAGATAGAATAAGATCAAACTAAACAGCTTATTGAAGACAATACTGGACTCAAATCCCGATGATGGATTATTCAATTGTCTGCCCCGCTCGGTGGTATCCCTCTGCCACTGTTTCTGGAGCTGTGGATATTTTATCTCTCTCTAAAATGTCCTTCAGTATTCTTTGTAGGGTTGGCTTGGTTGTCACAAATTCCTTTAGTTGTTCTTTGTCGTGGAAGTATCTTGTTTCTCCATTGATTTTGAAAGGTAATTTTGCAGGGTACATCAATCTGGGTTGGAAGTTGTTTTCTTTCAGGGCTTGAAATACTTCACTCCAAGCTCTTCTTGACCTGATGGTTTGTGTTGAGAAGTCTGTTGTGATTCTGATGGGTTTTCCTTTGCAGGTGATCTGTCTTTTTTCTCCAATAGCTTTTAATATTGTTTTTGTGTTGAATTTCTGGGATCTTGATTATTATATGTCTGGGTGTAGATACATTTTGGTTATGTTTAGCTGGAGTTGTATATGCTTTACTTATCGAAAGTCACTTCCTGTTCCCATGCTTGGAAAGTTTTCTGGAATTATTTCTGTAAATAGGCTTTTAATTTGATTTGTATTGACCCCTGCTTTTTCACTCACACCTTTTATTCTTAAGTTATGTTTCTTTGGCTTGTCTTGCAGTCATTGTATTGTTACTTCCAGGTTTCTTGTTATTTTTAAGAGATCTTTCCTTTCACGATCACAAGCTGCAAACCTGTCTTTAAGGTTTAAAAGTCTATCTTTAGTTTCAGGTAGTTTTGCCAACTTTCATTCGAGTTTTTGATTTCCTAGTATTCTCTTTGAATCTGTTTTCACGTGTTCTAAATCTTTTTTGTATTGTTCATTCCAGGTTTCCCTCATTTTTCTATGCTCCATTTTTTCATCTATGTCTCCTTTAGAGATGCCTAGCAATTCTTTTATTATGTTTTTCATTTCTTCTTTTAGTTGAGTTAGTGTTTCTGTTCTAATTTCTTTTATAGCCTCATGAAGTTGTTTCTTTACTTCAGTGGTCATCACCTCAGAGACTTTAGTTGTGGGACTCCTGACCTCTCTGTGTTTGCTTCTCCTGGGTTTGTTCTGCTTGGATTCAAGGCCAGAGACTGCCTTTTGCTTCTTTGTCTTGACATATTCCTGGGTTGTTCTGGACAAGTGTGTACCAGGGATTCTGGTATTACTCGTGTTGTCTGTAATTTCTTAGAGTTAGACTGGTTCTTCTAGTCAGTGCTCATTGTGGATATCTGATGGTTACCACTGGGTGCGCTGTTACAGCGCTGTCCACTGCCTTTCCCCAGCCCACCCCAGCTCCCTGATGTCTGGCACAGTGTGCGGGGGTGGAGCTGCAGAATCGGAAACTGGGCCGGATATCTGCAAATCTTCCACTATCACCCCTAGGGTGCACATGGAGCCGTGGTCTCCAGACCAAGCTGATCACCCTCCAGGACCCTCCGGGGCTCGGTTGGAGTGACCTCCACAGGACTGTGCCCACCCAGGAGTGGCTCCGGCCCCAAAATGGCTGCCAGTCCCTTGCTCTCCCTTGTGGGGGTTCGGGGTCTGTGCACTTACCGTTAGCCAGTTCAGTCCTGCAGGTCTGCTCACCCTGTCCACCGCCACTCTCCTCTAACTCCACCTCTTTGGGAAGAGGCCTCCAGGGTCGTCACCGCGGCCGCGGCTGCAGCTCTCTGACCGTGCATCCCCAAGTTCCAGCAACTCCTTTCACAGAGTGGGTCCGGCTCCAGGCAGAGGTGCTGCCAGCTACAGCCCTCCTTGTCTAAGTGCCTCTTTCCACTCTTTCTGTGGGCTTCAGTTCTCACTTTAGATTCTTCCTGGGTCCAGAGGACCCACCTCCCTCCTTCTTGTCTTCCCTGTGTTGCTATATTCCAGCATCTGGATGGTATCTTTCAGGGAGGCCACTTACCCTGTTGTTTAACTTTCCGCCATCTTGTCCCGCTCTCCATATTATATTTTTTGCTTCTATGTATTTGATTATTTTAGATACTTCATGTAAGTGGAATTATGCAATATTTGTCTTTTTGTGACTGGTGTCTGTCTGTCTCTCCTTTAAGTGCATTCCATTGTATGTATATGCCACTATTTCTTTATCTGTATCTCTGCTGACAGACACTTACATGGTTCCTATGGAATATGTGCTTGTATGTTCCTTTTATTGGTATATTCTTATTTTTAAAAGGTTCTAAATTTTAATTTCTACTATGGTAAAATGGAGAGATGTAATTCATAAATCTCTATATATGAATATATGAATTATATCTATATATGAATGCCTCATATATATATGCAGAGAGAGAACAATGAGAGAACCTCAAAGAACATATATATATGTGTGTGTGTGTGTGTGTATCTATCTATCTATCTATCTATCTATCTATATATGGATATAAAAGCTCCCTGAGACCAATGAGTTTGAGAACCACAGACATTTATTATAATTTTCTTGTCTTCTCTTTTTTCCAACATACAGTACATCGTGGGGGGGGGATTCAATAAATTCAACTCTTTACTTATTCCACACTTGAACCTGAACAACTGAACAAGTGAAATGATTTCACTTTAAATTACTATAAGTCTCAAGACTAGTTTTTATTTTTCCAGTAACAGAGTATGGAATCTTGTCTGGATAGAGAGGTAAGTGATTCATTTTGGAATTCTTTCCATCACATGATAAGGTGCTGAGGTCTTAACTGGTATCTAGTATGTGTTTATAGGATAAAAATGGAAACATAAAAGAAGAACAGAATAGAGCCTTTCTTAGCTCTTCTAACAGAAAACAGTTTTGCTCCATGATGTCAACTGGCAAAGAGATTGCATTCTCTGGCCTGAAAGACTAGACAGAAAAAATTTAAACTTACCTTGAACAGTTCTGAAAAATCAGGTTATACAGGTCTTATGTGAGCAGCTGGCACTGAGATTAGGCTTCATGCTAATTTAAAAACTTCTTAATAAATGAATTTTCTTAAGCTATCCTGAGGGATTCTAACATTAAAAAGTTCTTCCTATCAGGAAATCCTGACCTGCCTTACCACACTGTAACTTAATTATTCTACTTGGAAAAAAAAATTGGATTGATACCAGGGGACCAGTGATCTAATTCTAGTTCTGTCCCTTATGTGATGACCTTGAGTTTGTCATTTAAACATAACCTTATCTTAATTTTTCTAATGTAAATAATTAAATACTACAAATAACTGTGCTACTTTATAGGAAGACAAAGAATAGTTCACTGTATTTTAATGCTACCAAGGTTGACAGAATTTGAACCTTAATCAACAATACTTTGATAAAGTTCTTGTACAACTGTACATTGATTTCACCTGGGCTCATAACAATAGTGGGAAGACTGACATTTACTGTTTCATTTGACAAATGAGAAAAGTGAACCTCAGAGAAGTGAAAGTGGCAGAGCCAGGCATGACACAACCATTGGAGTTTTCACTGTGCATACACTGTCCAACAGCCTATGAAGAAAGAGGAAATCAATCTGATTGCCAGGAGTACAGTGACAACTTATGTGTTAATTAATTGGACCATATTACTTGAAGATTTGGTAAATCTTAAGTACCGAGGTTTTCCAGATACCTACTTTGCTAAGACCTCAGAGTGATTCTTGCCCTAAAGCAGCACCATCTTGAAAAGACTGGATGCAGATCTTTGCACAATCAACTATAACTCAATGGGTATACTAAATACAAGATAAGGCCAAACATCTTGGTCAGAAATGGGGTGCCCAAAGAAAAGGCCATGTTAAAGGGATACATGAACCAATTTCCTAGGGCTTCCACTGGCCAAATCTGGGAAAATATGAACATCAAAACAAATAATGACAGTAAAATTATACTTAATTAAATAAAAAAGAATCCAGGCATTCAAACAGCTATAACTAAACAATATATAAGTAAACAGGGAGAAGGCAGAGCTTGTTTATTATGGGATCCCAGTTAATCAGCAAATAATTAAAAAATTGTGGTTCAAGCAAGATTTGTCAACAGATGCTAAAACTATAGGGTGAAGTATGATGGAAAACAGGGCATTTATAGTATCAAAGTATTTTACCACAAGATAACTAATTTCAAAAGAAAAAAAGTCTACAGTGAAATAATTTGGTTTCTAATATAGCTAGAATCCAGTAGCAATTAAAGTTCTATCTATAATAACAGGATAGATATCATGTATCTTCAAATACGATGCTTTGGGAAGAATGTCACAATATGCATATCTTGACTCCAATCATGAGCTAACGTCAGAAAAACCCAGATTGAGAGCCAGTCCACAGAATAACTTGAAAAATATCTAAGGAAATTTATTAAAGTCATGAAACACAAGGAAGAAGAAGATTGTTGCAGATTAAAAGAAACTAAAGTCAGGTGTTGTGATGCAGACCTGTAACCCCAGTATCCTGAGAGGCTGAGGCACAAAAATTGTACATTTTGAGTTCAGTTGGGGCAACTTAGTGAGACCTTATGTTAGAATAAGAATATACAAAAGTAAGAGCTAGGGATGTAGCTCACAGTCAAGGACCTGGGTTCAATCCCCAGAACTCACTCATACACATGAGAAAGAGAGAGAGGCCTAAAGAAGAATGATGCTTAAGCATGGTACATGATCCAGAATTTTCCTTCCCTAGAAGACATTACAGAATTGAAGTGGTTGACAAAATAACCACAGGATTAATAGATTAGCCACTGGTACTATATCAATGTTAATTTTCTGGTTTTATAACTATTGTGTGAGATTTATAGGCTAGCTTTCAGTATTATATACTGCATTAATTTCAAATTTTGGGGGCCAGGCTAAACTCCTCCTATGAGCCCATGGCAGCCATGTGTCCTGGGAAAAGAAACAAGAAGTCAACCCCTTCCTGTGAGCCAGTGGCAGTCGTGTGCTGGGCCAACTCCTTCCTTTGAGCCTGTGGTGGCCATATGTCCTGGAAAGAGAACCAAGAAGAAGCTAATCCCTTCCTGTGAGCCAGAGGCAGTGGTGGGCATGGCCAATCCCTTCCTGTGAGCCCACACCAGCCATGGGTTCTGGGAAGAGAACCAAGAAGAAGCTAACCCCTTCCTGTGAATGAGTAGCAGTGGTGGGCTGGGCCAACCCATTCCTGGGCAATCTGCTAATTCAGAGAAACACAGGCTGAGATGATAGCCACTGAAGTAAAAAAAGGACTTAATACCTGTACTGTCTGATTTTCTTTGCAGGCCTAAGGTTGGTAGTCTGAGCATCTATTTAGAGGATAACAATATGCAATATAGCAACTATGAGGGATTTTCTTCTGAAGGTGGCAGTCATTGTTAATTCCCTATTATCTTTTTTTAAAGTCCTATATCACTTTCTTTCCTTTTTTTTTTTTTTTTTTTGGTACCAGGGATCAAACTGCAGGCAGGTGCTTACACCACTGAACTAAATCCCTGGCGCTATTTTTTGAGACAGAGTCTCACTATGCAGTTCAGGCTGGCCCTGAACTCACTTTGTAGCCCAGGCTGGTCCTGAACTCACAACAATCCTCCTGCCTCAGCCTCCTGAGTGCTGGGATTAAAGGTGTGTGCCACTAGGCCTGACTCTGTATCATTTTCCTTGTTTTGTTTTGCTTGATTTTATTATATTTGATGGCATGGGCAGCTATTTTAAAGATAACAAGATACATTATGGTAGATATTGTTGATTTGCTGTTATCTTGTTTTGAAGTCCTGTATTGCTTTCATTGTTTTGCTTGATTTTATTATGTCTGATGGTATGGACAGCAATTTTGAAGATGAAAGGCATTACAGTAGCCACTGTTATCTTGTCTTGAAGTCCTGTATCACATTCACTGTCTTGTTTTGATTAGTTTTATTGTGTTTATAATAATTTAAAAAAAGAGATCTCTGAGGCCTGCAAGGACTGGGAGTCTGTGCCTAGTGACTCACAGTCAGCCAGGAACCCTTGGTGAGGCTCTTGGGGTCTGGGAAGTTGTGCTGAGCAGCCCGTACACACCTGGAAACCATCGCTGAAGCCCATGGAGACTGGAAGTCTGCGCCCAGTGACCTGCAGTCATCTGGGAACCTTCAGTGAGGCCTGCGGAGACTGTGAGACTGTGCCCAGGGACCTGTAGTCATCCAGGAACCCTCGGTGAGTTCTGCAAGGACTGCAAAGCTGCACCCAGTGACCTGCTCACACTCAGGAACACTTGGTGAGGCTTGCAGGGACCAGGAAGCTGTGCCCAGTGACCTACCTGCACCCAGGAACCATCTCTGAGGGCTACAGGGACTGGGAGTCTGTGCCCAGTGACTTGTAGTCATCTGGGAACCCATGGTGAGGCCTTCTAGGACTGGGAACCTGAGCCCAGAAACCTGTAGTCATGCAGGAACCCTAGGTGAAGCACATGGGGACCAGGGGTGTCTGTGTCCAGCAACTAAGAACCAATATCAACCCTCAGTGAGGTCCACTGCTGTACAGCCCACCAGAACAGGAAGCAACTAGGACTTGGCATCCGGCTGAATCTGAGGAACACAGGAAAATGCCAAAATGAGAGAACAAAACACAAACTCAAACTTCTAGCCCATCCAGATCAAGTCCAGGAGACATAGACACAGATGAATTTGGAAATCACACACCTGAAATCTCTGAAATGATACCAAGGGAAGTAAAGAAACAACTCCAGGAAGCTGTAAAGGAAATCAGATCAGAAATAATCACTCAGGTAAAAACAGAAATGATAAACATAATGAAAGAATTGGTGAGTATATCCAAAGAAGACATAGATAAAAAAAATGGAGGAGCACAAGAAAGTGATGGAAACCTTGTTGCAGGAAACAATTACAATACATGAAATAGATTTAAGGAAATATTCAGAAAATCAAAAATTCCACTGAAAGTTGGCAAAACTACATGAATGAAATTGAAGATAGACTCTCAGACTTCAAAAACATGATTGTGACTAGTAATCATTAAAGGAAAGAGCTCTTAAAAATAACAAGGAATCAGGAAATAACTATTCAACAGCAGCGAGATGATGCAAAAAGAAACAACATAAGGCTGATAGGTGTAAATGAAAAAGGAGATAGCACTATTGACATAAAAAGACTATTTGAAGATATAATAGCAGAAAATTTCCCAAACATGGGAACAGAAGCTGACAAAAAGACAAGTGAGGCATACAGGACTCCAATTAGCCATAACCAAAATAAATCTACACCTTGACATATAATTATCAAGATCTGAGAAACTCAGCATAAGAATAGAACATTAAAAGCTGCTAGAGAAAAGAAACAGATCACCTATAAAGGAAAGCCTATCAGAATCATGACAGACTTCTCAACACAAACCATCAAGTTAAGAAGAGCATGGAGTGAAGTATTCCAAATACTGAAAGAAAACAACTTCCAATCCAGATTGATGTACCCTGCAAAATTATTTTTCAAAATTAAAGGAAAGGGGGTTGGAAACATAGCCCAGCAGCACAAGCACCTGCCTGGCAAGTATGAAGTTGTGAGTTTGATCCCTGATACCAAAAAACAAAACAAAACAAAACAAAACAAAACAAAACAAAACAAACCCACAAAGTCAATGGAGAAATAAGACACTTTCACCACAAAGAACAATTGAAGAACTTCATGACAACCTAACCAACCCTACAAAGAGTACTGAAAGATATTCTGGAAACAGACAGAAGTGACCACAATTCCAAGAACAACAACAGAAAGAACAAGCAATCAACAAGCAACACAAGCAAGTAAAAGAGTGGTAAAAGTAAGGAACCAACAACAGAAAGATAACATGACAAATATAAGCCAATACAGATCAGTTATAACCATTAATGTAAATGACTTCAATTCACCAATCAAAAGAAACAGACTGGCAGAGTGGGTTAAGAAACAAAATTCAACAATATGCTGTATACAAGAAACACATTTAACCTAAAAGAAAATTCACAGACTAAAAGTCAAAGGATGGAAAACAATACTCCATGCAACAAGAACCCAGAAAAAAAGCAGAGGTAGCAATTCTATTTGCAGACAACGTGAACTTCAAACCAAGAATGCTCAAAAGAGATGAAGAAGGTCACTACATACTTGTTAGGGGAAAACTTTAAGAGGAAAAGATAAAATCATAAATATATATGTACCAAATATGGGAGCACCTAGCTATGTAAGATAAATATTAACGGACAAGAAAAATCAAATAGGCAATAATACGATCATAATGGGGACCTTAACATTCCATTGTCACAAAGAGACAAATCAACTAGACAAAAAAATCAGCAAAGAAATAACAGAACTGAATCAAACTTGTGAACAAATGGACTTAGTAGATGTGTACAGAGTATTCTACCCAACAACATCAGAATATACATTCTTCTCAGTTGCACATGGGACATTCTCTAAAATCATACACTAGCCCATAGAATATGCTTAAGTAATACAAAAGAAATAAAATTATTCCATGCATATTATCTGACCATAGTGCCATAAAATTGGAAATTAATGACAAAAGAAATCGCACAAACTCCATAAACACATCGAAACTAAATAATACCCTCCTGAATAATCAATGGATCACAGAGGAAATTAAAGAAGAAATTAAACAATTGTTTTTTTGTGGCACCAGGGATTGAACTCACAACCTCACATCTGCCAGGCAGGTGCTTAAATTGCTGAGCCAAATTTTTGGCCCTAGTTTTTTGAGACAGGGTCTCACTACGTAGTTCAGGCTGGCCTTGCATTCACATTGTAGCCCAAGCTGGCCTCAAACTCACAACGCTCCACCTACCTCAGCCTCCCAAGTGCTGGAAATTAAACAATATATACAAGAAAACAAAAATGCAAATATAACTTAGTGGAACCTGTGAGACCCAATGAAAGCAGTCCTCATAGGGAAACTCACTGAGGTGAATTTGCACATCAGGAAAACAGAATGAACACAAATAAACAACCTGATGCTACACCTCAAACATCTAGAAAAAGAAGAGCAAGTCAAGCCCAAAGCCCAAAGAAGGGAGAAAAGTATAAAGATCAAAGCAGAAATTAATGCAATTGAGACTAAGAAAATAATACAAAGAATTAACGAATTGAAGAGCTGGTTCTTTGAAAGAATAAATAAAATTGATAATCCCCTAGCCAACCTTACCAAAAAAGGAAAGAAAAAACTCAAATTCATGCAATAAGGAATGAAAATGGTGAAATCACTAGAGACCCTGTGGAAATACAGATCATCAGTACCCTCTTTGAAAACCTTTACCCTCATAGGTTTGATAACATAGAAGAAGTGGACAGATTCCTAGAAACATATGAATTAACAAAGTTGGATCAAGAAGATGTAAAACTGCTGAATAATCCAATTTCAGTTAATGAAATTCAAAATGTAATTAGAACATTACCAACAAAGAAAAGCCCAGGTCCTGATGGATTCACTGTTGAATTTTACAAGAAATTTAGGGAAGACTTAATGCCAACACTTCTCAAACTCTTCAACGAAGTTGAAAGGGAAGCAATTCTCTCTAACTCATTCCTGGAAGCAAGTATTACCCTAATATAAAAAACCAGGGAAGGATTCAACATAAAAAGAGAACTACAGGCCAATCCCCCTAATGAACACAGATGCAAAAATCCTCAATACTGGCAAACAGAATGCAGCAAACCACCATGACCAAGTGGGATTCATCCCAGGAATGCAGGGATGGCTCAACATAAGGAAATTAATAAATGTAATACACCATATTGATAGCACCAAAGACAAGAATCACATGATCATCCTAATAGATGCAGAAAAAGCTTTTGATAAAGTCCGACACTCACTCATGATAAAAACCCTACAGAAAATCAGAATACCTGGTCTTTACCTCAATCTGATAAAAGCCATATATGATAAATGAACACCCAACATCTTACTAAAAGGACAAAAAGTGAAAGCTTTCAACCTAAAATCAGGAACAAGACAAGGATGTGCACTAGCACCGCTCCTACTCAATATAGTTCTGGAAACATTAGCCAGAGCAACTAGACAAGAGAGAGAAATAAAAGGAAATAGGATAGGAAAAGAAGATGCTAAATGATCAATATTTGCAGATGACATAATACTCTACATAGAAGACCCCCAAAATTCCACTGAAGACTCCTAGATCTAAAACCAAATTCAGTAATGTAGCTGGATACACAGTCAACCCTCAAAAATCAACGGCATTCCTGTACACAAACAACAAACTCACTGAGAGAAACAACAGAAACCACAACCTTCATAATAACACCCCAAAAATGAAATACTTAGGAATCAATCTAACAAAGGAAGTAAAAAATCTATACATTGAAAATGACATTACTCTGAAAAAAGAAATTGAAGAGGATTTCATAAAATGGAAAGACATTCCTTGTTCATGGATAGGAAGAACAAACATTGTGAAAATGGCCATTCTCCCAAACTTATTATATAGATTCAATGCAATTCCAATCAAAATACCATTAGCACGCCTAACAGATCTAGAGAAATTATTCCTAAAATTCATATGGAACCAGAAGAAACCCAGAATAGCAAAGGCCATCCTTGGTAACAAAGGCAAGGGAAGAAGCATCACAATCCCTGATTTGAAATTATACTACAAGACTACTGTGATAAAATCAGCATGGTACTGGCAAAAAACAGACCTGAAGATCAATGGAATGGATTAGAAGATACAACTACAACTACAAACATACTCAGCTACCTTATGTTCAACAAAGGGGCCAAACAAGTTCACTGGAAGAAAGACAGCCTCTTTAATAAGTGGTGCTGGAAAAACCGGTTTTCCATATATCCATGTCTATCACCATGCACTAAAGTGAAAATGGATCAAAATATTAAAACAGAAACATTAAATCTGCTGGAAGACAAAGTAAGTAGAAATCTTGAAGATACAGGGGTAGATAGAGAGTTCGTGAACAAATTCAAACTGCATGCACAGTACTACCCAGAATCAACAATCTGGATCTTGTCTTATTAAAAAGCTTTTGCATGTCAAAAGAAATCTCCAATAGAGTGAAAAGAAAACCCAAAAGTTGGGAAAAAATCTTAGCCAACTATCTTTCAGACAAAGGACTTCTATCTCGAACATACGAAGAATTAAATAAGATCAGGCCCCCCAAACTCAAAGACCCAATGCAAAAATGGGCATGAATACACACTGAGATGAATATACACTCCTCAGATGAAGAAATACAAATGGCAAATAAATATATGAAAAAATGTTCAGTATCATTGGTCACTAGAGAAATGTAAATTAAAATAATGCTGAGATTGCATCTCACTCCAGAAAGAATGGCCAAGATCAAGAAATCAACCAATAACAAATGCTGGAGGGGTTGTGGGGAAAAAGGAACTCTTCTTCACTGTTGGTGGGAGTGTAGGCTGGTGTAACCACTGTGGAAATCAGTGTGGAGGTTCCTCAAAAAGCTAGGATTACAGGTCCCATTTGACCCAGCTATTCCACTTCTGGGCATTTTCCAAGAAGAACTGAAAACTTCATACCACAGTGATATATGTGCACCCATGTTTATAGCAGCACAATTTGTAATAGCTAAATCTTGGAAACAACCCAAATGTCCATCAACTGAGGAATGGATAAAAAAGATATGGTATTTTTATACAATGGAATACTACTCAACTATAAAAAAAGATCACATCGAGGCTTTTATAGGTAAATGGATGAGACTTGAGACCATACTCATAAGTGAAATAAATCAGACTCACATGCGCAAATACTGTATTGTCTTCCTAGCGTAAGAAACTGAAAGAGTAAATAAGATCCAAAATCTACAATAGATACTGTGAAAGGGTAAGAAACTGTTCAAAGAGGAAAAATAACTAGGATAGGGGAAAGGAGAAAAGAAAAGGAAAAAGATATAAATTTGTTTATATACACATAAGACAGCTAAGATGACTATACTACTAGTTCTATTAGTTCTTTGAAAAGAACAGTTAATACTCACATGATTAGATCAATTTTGCATGTCTACAACTGATAATCTAAGCAACTCTTTTGAAGATAACAATATGCAATATTACCACCATTGTTAAATTCCTATCATCTTGTTTTGAAGGCCTATATTGTCATTGTTTTGGATTTTTTGTTGTTCTTGTAGTTGTTTGTATGTCTCTTGTTTTTTGTTTTTCTTTTCTTCTCTTTAAAATAAAATTTGAAAATAATATGTCTACACAAGAGAAAGCCCTTATTTCTAGAAAATATGTACTGAAGTATTTTGTAGTAAAGAGATACTGTGTGCAAGTTATTGTGAAATGGTTCAGAAAAAACATATTGTGACACATAATGGAATAAATACAAATAGGATAAATAGTATAAGTGGGATAAAATGCTAACATTTGGGGAGTCCTGGTGAAAGGCACAGGGGAATTCTTTGTATTACTATTGCAACTTTTGTGACTGTCACTATAAAGGCAAAAGCTCATCTAAAGCAGGACAGCATACAAGAACTGGTATGTGTTCCTTGAAAAGTTTCTTCTCATCTGTGCATGTATATGTGTATTTTATCCTTATTCACTTGGTCATGAGAATGACCAATAATGTTGCTAAAGGCAGATATAAACTGTTAAGACCATGAATAGATGGAAGAACAGTTTGCACATGGGTTTCCCAAAACGGTAAGAGTTCAGCTTGCTGGAAAAGAACAGATATTTATGAAGCACGTACTATGAAAAAGGTAGTACACTATGTGCAATGGTAGAATGGACAACTTAAGTCATTAAAATTTACTAAGGTGCATAAGAAGCAGTATTACTGGGAGTTAAAACAATGGGCTTTTTAGTTGTGCCAATGAAGCATATATTAAAGTGATTAATTTGAGCAAGAGACAGAATTTGAATTTAGGATAACTTCAAACTGTTTCTGTGATACTATATACCTTTCCTCTTAAATTTCATTCATTCACTCATTTGCTCACACAATCATCCAATAAACACTCAGTATTGCGAATATATTATGTAGTAGGCGATATAATATGAAACTTCATTTAGTGGCAAATGAAGTTGTGAACTGGCATGACAAGACAGAATCAGGTATGTGAGTTCAGGGTAGACAAGACAGCAAGTGCAAAGGCTGTAGGGAAATAATGAGTTTGACTTGTTTAAAATGCAAAAAGAAAGAGAGACTGCAACAGAGTGAATAAAGGAAATAATGGTACAGGATGGATTCAGAAAAAAAGATATAGTCTGGTAATATAGGTCCTTCTGGGTCATTGCAAGGACATGATCTAATTTATTTCTGAAAATCACTCTAGATACTCTATGGAGAATGGATTCAGAGGTGGGTAAGAATGGAAGCAGAGGATTCTTTAGCAGACTGTCTGTAGAAGTCCATGACAATGGTAGCTGGGATGAAAGTGACAGCCTTGAGGATACAAAAAGTGGATAAATACAAGGTATCTTTTAAAAACAGAACTAACCTTGCTGTTTAACTAAATAGAGTAGGGGAAAGGAACAATTTTGGATGAATTTTAGGTTTTTGGTAATTTACCATGATGAGGTAAACTAAAGAACAAGTAGTTTTGGAGAAGGCATGTTGCGAATCAAGAATCTCTGTGGCTATTTTATGTTCTAAATGACTTTCAGATCTTTAGAGATGATAAGTAAGTGTAACCTAAACGTCAGATTTTGTGAAACTTTGTGGGTTTTGGAATCAGAAAGATCTGGTTTCTATCTTCAGTATACCACCTGCAAGTGGTATGCTTTTGGACAAGTGGTATGCTTTTGGTGGAAAGGAAGCAGGGAAAGGATGTGTGATAAAAGGCAGGTTATTTAGCCTCTCAACAATGGGACAATGCATACAGTTGGCAAATTTCTACTTGCTCCACTTCTGTAGTCTGTTGTTTCTTCAACATGCATTTCTTTAGAGTAAGAATAATCTTCTATATACAAGCATAATAAATTTATCATGCTTAGTTATAAATATTTCTATAAAACTAGATGTGCATTTTGGGTGACTGCTATTCCACAAAGCATACTAGCCAATCTCCTACTCTGATCCTTCTAATATATAGGCTTTGGGAGCTTGGTTAGCTTGGAGGGGTCTGTTAGTCTTGAATAGGCTAATTCTGGCACTAACAAAAGTTCACATATAATTAAAAACAATCAACAACATAGATGAACTGTTAGTTAATTTAATCAAGCATAAAAGGGAGAAAGAAAAAGTATTAAAATGAAACAACAACAAATGAATCAAAATGAATGAATCAAAGTCAACTAAAAACCCAAAGGAGACCACTTTACTCTTTTTATCAAATTAAATTTTAAATCCTAGATGGAATAGATAACTTCTTAGTAACAGTTTATTGGAATTCATCTCAGTAAAAAAGAAAGCTTAAACAGATCAATTTTGATGGAAAAAGTAGTGAAAGGTATGACGTAACTACCCTATAACAAAGCAGCAGGCTCACACAACTTCACAGGAAGAATTTTAAGCATATGGGACCAATTATAATGAAATATACAGAGAGAAAGTTATCAGTGAACTCTCCCACAACCAAGTAGCAGGCCAAGATGGTTTTACAGGAGAATTTTCCCAGGACTTTACAGAGATCACATGGCATCTGTGTTATTTACATTCTTTCAGAAGACAGAAAATGAAGGAAACCTTCTAAATCCTTTTTATGCAGTAAAGGTAACATTGAAGTAACACTAATACCATATCTGAAAAAGCACAATCTAAGAAAATTACAAGTATCACTTATGAATACTGGTGAAAAATGGTAAATAAAACATTAATAATCAGATTGTAACATCAAATTAAGAAAACAGTGCACATTATTGAGCAAACTGAAAAAATATGAATGACAGGGTAAACTACTGTATCAATGTCAAAACTTGTAGCTAGGATAGAGAAAGCACAAGATGGAGCAAATAGGACAAAATGTTGACAATTGGTGAATTTGGATAGTCTTTGTATTACTCTTGTAACTTTCTATGAGTTTTAAATTATTTCTAAAAAATATTTAAAGAAAAAGTCCATGACCAAGCCGGGTTTTTACTAGGAATGCAAAGATAGTGTAATATTAGGAAATCAATCAGTAGACCATGTTAATACAGCTAAGGAGAAAAATTATATGACTCTCTCCATAAATACCAAACATACTTCTGACAAAATTTAATACTTAAGAAAACATGAATAGTAGGCCACTTCCTTAACATAAAACATGTACACCTAAATTTTAAAGGCAGTTGGGTGTGTTGAAGCACACCTGTAATCTCTACACTTGGGAGGCTGAGGCAGGAGTTTCACTGGGGGGTTGAAGCCAGCCTGGGTTACATAGTGAGTTCAAAGCTAGCATGAACTACATAGTGAGACCCTGTCTTTAAAAAAAAAAAATCTAAAGCCAACATCTTTTTTTTTTCTTTTCAAAAAAAGAAATTTCATTTATGAAAGTACAGTTTCAGAAGGTAACAGTAATGGAAGACTAACTTTATGCAGGCATATTTTAGTGGACCGATCTTCTCTTTCCTGGTTAAGGAGTTTCTGTAATTGAAGATCTGAATAACCTTGATAAAGCTGTTTCAAATTAGGAAAGAATATGGTACATTCCTGAAGGAAGATTTTCTCTCTTTTTTTTTT
>RJWM01016765.1:0-16098 GCA_004363535.1 Dasyprocta punctata
CATTTTAAAGATAACGATGCGCAAATTGCAATCATTGTCAAGCTTCTATCTTCCGGCTTTGTAAACCTGCAATGTTGTGTATTTACGCTAGTTGTTTGCTTGTCTCCTTTGCTTGTTGTTTTTACTATATATGTCGTTTTTTTGTTGTTGTTGTTGTAGTTTTTGTTTGTTTTGTTTTTCTTCGCTTAAATAAAATAAAGAAAAATAACCATGATTCCACTAATGCAGTACAAGAACAGGATATTAAAAGCTGTTAGAGAAAAGAAACAGATAAACTGTAAAATAAATCCCATCAGAATCACAGCAGACTTCTTAGCATAAACCCTCAAGACAAAAAGAGCTTACAGTGAAGTATTTCAAGTTCTAAAAGAAAACAACTCCCAAATCAGATTGATGTAACCTGCAAAAATATCTTTCAAAATTAATGGAGAAATAAGATCCTTCCATGATGAAGAATAACTGAAGACATTTATGAACACAAAACCAACCCTACAAAGACACACAAACATTTTCTAAATGAGACAAAAATGACGACAATTTCAAGAACAACAACAGAAAGAAATCACAGAAGTTGCTTGCCGCCAGGGCAAGCACTTAAATAGAGGGAAAAAGTAGGAAATCAAAAGCAAGAAAATAGCATGACAAAGATAAATCAAAACATATCAGTAATAATCATCAACGCAAAAAAACTCAGTTCACCAATGAAATGAAACAGGTTGGCAGAATGAATCAAGAAACAAGATCCAAGAATATGCTGTATACAAGAAGCACATTTAATTAAAAAAGAAACTACTAGACTAAACGTCAAAGGACAGAAAAAAAGTACTGCATGCAAAAGAAACCAAGAAATTGCAGGGGTAGCTATTCTGTCTGCAAGCAATGAGAATCTCAAACCAAGAATAATCAAAAGAGATAAAGAAGGTATTGCATACTTGTTATTGAAAAAATTCAAGGGAAAGTTATATCAATCATAAATATAGCCGGGCATGGTGGCACATGCCTTTAATCCCAGCACTTGGGAGGATGAGGTAGGTGGAGCATTGTGAGTTCGAGGCCGGCTTGGGCTACAGCACGAGCACAAGGCAGACCTGAGCTACGTAGTGCGACCCTGCCTCAAAAAACTAGGGCCGGGAGTTTGGCTCAGTGGCTTAAGTGCCTGTCTGGCAGGCACAAGGTTGTGAGTTTGATCCCTGGTGCCGAAAAAAAAATCATAAATATATATGCACCTAATACAGGAACACCAAGCTATATAAGATAAATATTAATAGACATGAAAAATCAAATAATCAATAACACAATTGTAACAGGGGACTTTAATGTCCCATTGTAACAAAGAGGTAGAAAAGCTACACAATCAGCAAAAAAATAACAAAACTGAAAAAAAATCATGTGAACAAATTGACTTGGTAGACCTTTGCAGAGTGACCCACCTAACAACATCAGAATATGCATTTCCCTCAGTTACACATGTTCTCTAAAATAGAACATATACTAGTACATAGAAGATGCTTAAGTAAACTCGAGGTAATTGAAGCTATTCCATGCATTTTATTTGATCACAGCACAAAGAAATGGGAAATTATTGGCAAAAGGAAGAGCAAAAGCTCCATAAACACACAGAAGTGTATAACAACCCCCTGAACAATAGGTCACATTTGAAATTAAAGAAAAAAATTAGACAATATTCACAATCAAATGAAAATTCAGATACAACACACCAGAAACTGTGAGATGCAATGAAAACAGTTCTAAGAGGGACATTTATAGTGGTGTGTTCTCATATCAGGAAAGCTGAACAAACAGAAACAAATAAGCTAATGCTGCACTTCAAGGTTCCAGAAAAAGAAGAGCAAGCCAAGCATAAAGTTCATACAAGGTAGAAAATTATAAAGTTCAAAGAAGAATTTAACACAATCAAGACTAAGAAAACAATACAAAGGATTAATGAATCAAAGTGTAGGCTATTTGAAAGAATACATGAAATTGATAGAACCCTAGCCAACCTTATCAAAAAGGGAAAAGAAAAAGCTCAAATTCATGGAACGAAGAATGGAAGTGGTGAAACGACTACAGATCCTGTGAAAATTTAGAAGATTACCAATACACACCTGAAAAATCTTTACTTGCATAGGGTGGAAATAACAGAAGAAATGGACAGATAATTAAGTGCAAATTAACAAAGCTGACACAAGAAGATATAAAACATCTGAATACCACAGTATCATTTAATGAAATTGAAACTGTAATAAACACTTTCCAACAAAGAAAAACCGATGTCCTGATGGATTCACACATGAATTGCACAAGAAGATTTAATGCCAATAGTCAATAAAATCTTTAATGAATTCAAAAGCAAGCAATTCTCCATAACTCATTTCTGGAGGGGAATGCTACCCTCATACCCTCATACCAAAACCAGAGAAAGAACCAAACAAAAAGGAGAACTACAGAATAATATCCCTGATGAACACTGGTATAGAAATCCTCAATAAAATACTAGCGAACACAATGAAACAAATCATCAAGATTGCACACCATGACCAAGTGGGATTCATCACAGGAATGCAGGCATGCTTTGACATAATCAAGAAACACATCAACACCATATCAACACAGTCAAAGACAAAACTCACATGACCATCTCAATGGATGTAGAAGAGCTTTTGACAAAGACCAACACTCAATCATGATAAAAACTCTACAGAAAATCATAATATGTGGTAAATCTGATAAAAGTTATCTATGGCAAACCAATGGACGACATAATACTAAATGGACTTAAAACTGAAAGCTTTCACTCTAAATTCAAGAGCAAGTAAATGTTTTCCAGCATCACTACTCCTATTCAATATCAGTCTGGTAACACTAATCAGAGCAATTAGACAAGACAGAAAAATAAAAACAATAAAAAAAGAAAGAAGTTAAATTATCGTTATTCACAGAAGAAATAAAACTCTACACAGGACACCCCAAAAACTCCACTAAACCCTTCTAGACTTAATAAGCATATGCAGTAATGTATCTGGATACAATGTCAACACTCAAAAATCAATAACATTCCTGTACACAAACAACAGACTCCTGAAAGACAAATTAGGGCAACAAAGCCATTCACAATAGCATCCAAAAAAAAATTGAAATACTAAGGAAAAACTCTAACTAAAGAAGTTAAAGATCTATACTTTGAAAATTAGAGTACTCTTAAAAAAGAGACTGAGGAGGAGCAAGGCCCCGGCACTATATGCCTGGGACTCTCCTGGGCTTAACCCATGCTCCAGAGGCTCTGAACTCCTCGCAGCCAGACACAAGGACTGGGTGGTGCCACATTCCAGGGTGCACTCTGCCTAGCTGCCTGGGTACTGAAGGTTCAGACCACCACCTGATAACGGGGAGGGTCCAGCAACACACTGGGCATATGACCTCACTAACTTCACAAAGGATTGAGTTCTACCAACTCCAGCATGTCAGCACAATCCATCAGAACACCAGGCCAGCACTGCAGGACACAGAGGTACTGAGCACAGCACAGCAGAGCCCCAGAACTGCTCATCAGGGAGTGGCCAGCATAGTTACAGGGAATTAGAGAACTTGAGTTCTGACCATCAGAGAACAAGGTGCTAGTTCCACTGTTAAGGGGTGGGGCCATGCAGCAGGCCCTAGAGGTTGAGAAACCGGCCAACTGGGAGCAAGGTCCCAGCACTATACACCTGGGACTTGCATGGGCTTGCCCCATGCTCCAGAGGTTCTGAACTCCTTGCAGCCAGATGCAAGGTAGGGGTAGTGCCACATTCTGGGGTGCACTCCACCTAGTAGCCTGGGTCCCAGAGATACCAAACTCCACCCAGCCAGGTTGAAGTTCCAGTGACACACCCCAGGGCTGAGATTCTACAAGCTGCCTGGGTTGCAGGGGTACTGAACACTACACAGCCAGGTTCTGGGCCACGGGAACAAGCTTCAGGGGTGTGAACCTGCTAGCTTCAGGGAGGATACAAACTTTGTCCAGCACAGCGTCCCAGAGCAATCCAACAAAGTACATCAGGGGAACATGCAGCCAGCCTCACAGACCACAGAACACAAGGGTCCAGTGCCATAATCTGGGGGAGTACCTTGGGAAGCCACAGGGATATTGGAGGATTGAAGCTGAAACCAGCACAGTGTTCCAGTGCAATCCATTGGGAGGCTGCCTGCACAGCCACACAGGTACCAGAAGAAAATGACAAAATGAAAGACCAAGGGGCAGTCTCAATCCACCAGCCTACTAAGAACAAACCCAAGAGAAACTGAAGTGGAAGACACTGGGAGTCACACAACTGAACTTTCTGAAATGATAGCAACTGAAGTAAAGAAATAACTCCATGAAGCTATGGAGAAACTCAAATCAGAAATAATCTCTCAGCTAAAAAATGAAATGACAATCATTATGAAAGAAAGGCTGTGTGGATCTAAAGAAGATCAAGATTAAAAAATAGAAGAACATAAGAAAATGATGGAAACTGAATGAACAACTTAAGACACAAATAGAATGCATGAAACAGATGCAAAGGGAAATTCAGGAAATTAAAAACTCCATGGAAAGTTGGCAAAACCACTTAAATGAAGATGAAGATAGAATCTCAGACCTTAAAGACAGTATAGAAACTTATAAACATGAAAGAAAACATCTCTTAAAAAGAACAAGGAACCAGGGAACGACAATTCAACAGCTGCAAGATGATGCCAAGAGAAATAACATAAGATTAATAGGCATAAATGAAAAATCAGGGGTCAATACTAATGACCTATAAAAGGCACTCACAGAAATAATAGCAGAAAACTTTCCAAACATGGGAAGAAAATCTGATATACAGGTGAGTGAGGCATACAGAAGCCTAATTAACCATATCCAAAATAAATCTTCACCCAGACATATAATAATTAGGGTATGAGAAATACAGCATAAGAACAAAATACTAAAAGCTGTCAGAGAAAAGAAACAGATCACCTATGAAGGAAAGCCTATCAGAATCACAGCAGACTCCTCAACACAAACCTTTCAGTCAAGAAGAGCTTGGAGTGAAGTATTTCAAATCCTGAAAGAAAACAACTTTCAACCCAGATTGATGTATCCTGCAAAACTATCTTTAAAAATTATGGAGAAATAACATACTTACATAGCAAAGAAAAACTGAAGAAACTTATGACCACCAAACCAACACTACAAAGAGTACTGAAAGACACTCTAGAAAGAGACAAAGATGGCTGCAATCTTATGAAAAACAACAAAAGGAAACCACTAAGCAGGGCAAAAGATTAAACAGGAAAGGTAGAAAACTAACAACAGAAAGCTATCATGACAGGAATGAGTCAGTACATATCAGTTATATCAATCAATGTAAATGGTCTCAACTCACCAATAAAAAGAATCCGACTGACAGAGTGAGTTAAGAAAAAAAATCCAACAATATGCTGTAAAAGAAACACATTGAACACAAAACAAAGTTCACAGACTAAAAATCAATGGCTAGAAAACAATACTCCATACAACAGGAACACAGAAAAAAGGAGGACTAGATATTATGTTTGCAGACAATGTGAACTTCAAACCGAGAATGACTAAAAGAGAGAAGGTCACTACAGACTTGTTAGGGGAAAACTTCAAGAGGAAGAGATTACAATCATAAATATATATGCAACGAATATGGGAACACCCAATTATGTAAGACAATTCTCAATAGACATGAAAAACCAAATAAACCATAATACAGTTGTAACACCCCACTGTCACAGAGAGACAGATCAACCAGACAAAAAATCAGCAAAGAAATAACAGAACTGAATCAAACTGGTAAACACATAGACCTAGTAGATGTGTACCAAGTATTCCACACATCAACATCAGAATACAGATTCTTCTTAGTTGCACATGGGTAATTCTCTAAAATAGATCATATACTGGTCCATAAAACATGCTTAAGTAAATACAAAGAAACTGAAATAATTCTATGTGTATTATCTGACCATAGTGCAGTAAAATTGGAAATGAATGACAAAAAACGTACAAGAACACCATAAACACGTGGAAATTAAATAAACCAACGGATCACAGAAGACATTAAAGAAGAAATTAATATGTACAATTGAAAGAAAATGCAAATACAAATCATTGGAACCTGTGGGACACAATGAAAGCAGTCCTCAGAGGGAAATTTATAGCACTAAACTCCCATATCAGAAAAATGGAAAGAACACACATAAACAACCTAATGTGGCACCTCAAACTTCTAGAAAAAGAAGAACAAGTCAAATCCAAAGCCCAAAGAAGGGAGAAACTTATCAAGATCAGAGCAGAAATTAATGCAATTGAAACTAAGAAAACAATACAAAGAATTAATGAATCGAAGTGTTGCTTCTATGCAAGAGTAAATAAAATTGATAAACCCCTAGCTAACCGTATTAAAAAGAGGAAAGAAACAATTCAGATTCATGCAATAAGAAATGACAAGGGTGAAATCACTACAGACCCTGTAGAAATACAGCAGATCATCAACACCTACTTCAAAAACCATTATTGACATAGATTCGATAACACAGAAGAATGAAAAGATTCCTAGAAACCTATGAATTACCAAAGCTGAATCAAGAAGATGTAAAACTGCTCAATAACCCAATTTCAGCTAATGAAATTAAAAATATAATTAGAACCTTACCAACAAAGAAAAGTCCAGGTCCTGATGGATTCGCTGCTGAATTCTACAAGAAATTTAGGGGAGACTTAATGCCAACATTTCTCAAACTTTTCTATGAAATTGAAAGGCAAGTAAATCTCCCTAACGCATTCCTGGAAACAAGTATTTCATAATACCAAAACCAGAGAAAGACCTAACCAAAAAAGAAAATTACAGGCTAATCTCCCTAATGAATGCAGATGCAAAAATCTTCAATAAGATCATGGCAAATAGAATACAGCAAGTTATCAGGAAGATTAGACATCATAATCAAGTGAGATTTATCCCAAGAATGCAGGGATGGTTCAACATATGCAAATCAATAAACGTAATACACCATATGAACAGGGCCAAGGACAAGAATCACATGATCATCTCAATAGATACAGAAAAAATTTCTAACAAAATCCAACATCCATTCATGATAAAATCCCTACAGAAAATCGGAATAAATGGTCTCTACCTTAACCTGATAAAAGCCATATATCATAAAACAACAGACAACATCTTACTAAATGGAGACAAACTGAAAACTTTCAACCTAAAATCAGGAACAAGACAAGGATGTCCATTATCACCACTCAGATTCAATGTAGTTCTGGAAATATTAGCCAGAGATATTAGATAAAAGAAAAAATGAAAGCAATAGGATAGGAAAGGAAGAAGTAAAATTGTTACTCGACCCCCAAAAATCCATTAAAAGACTTCTACATGCAATAACCAAATTCAGTAATGTTGCTGGAGACAAGGTGAACACTCACAAATCAATAGAATTCATGTACACAAACACCAAAATCACTGAAGACAAATAAGGGAAAGGAAACCCTTCACTATAACATCCAAAAAATGAAATACTTAGGAAGCAATCTAACAAACGAAGTAAAAGATCTATACAGTTAAAATTACATTACTCTGAAAAAGGAAATCGAAGATTTCAGAAAATGGAAAGATATTCCCTGTTCATGGATAGGAAGAAAAAACATCTTGAAAATGGCCATTCTCCCAAAATTGTTATACAGATTTAATGCAATCCAAATCAAAATACCACTTGCCAATGAATTCTCTGATGACACTTATGTCATCAAAATTCTTACCTATTTTGTCTTCTAGCAAGTTTGGCATCTCTGTTTTAATATTCAGATCTTTGATCCATTTTGAATTTATGTTAGTGCATGGTGAGAGACTTGGATCCAGTTTTAGTTTACAGCATATAGAAAGCAAGTTTTTCCAGCACCATTTGTTAAAGAGGCTATCTTTCTTCCAATGTACAAGTTTGGCTCCTTTGTCAAAGACGAGATGGCTAAGTGTGTTTGTAGTTGTGGCTGTATCTTCTAATCTATTCCATTGATCTTCAGGTCTGTTTTGATTCCAGTACCATGCTGATTTTATCATAGTGGCTTTGTAGTATAGTTTCAAGTCAGGGATTGGGATGCCTCCTGCTTTCCCTTTGTAGCCCAGAATTGCCTTGGCTATTCTAGGTCTCTTCTGGTTCCAGATGAATTTCAGGAATTCTTTCTCAAGCACTATGAAGTAGGGAAGTGGTATTTGGATTTCGATTGCATTAAATTTGTATAACAGTTTCGGAAGAATGGCCATTTTCAGGTTTATTATGCCTCTCCATGAACAGGGAATATCTTTCCACTTTCTGAAATCCTCTTCGATTTCCTTGAACAAAATCAAATTGCACGGGAAACACTTGCCACAGTCAACAACTGGGACCTCATCTTACTAAAAATTTTTGCATGTCAAAGGAAATCTCCAACAGAGTGAAAAGAAAACTCATCAACTGGGGAAATATCTTAGCCAATTGTCCATCAGACAAAGGACTTCTATCTAAAATGTATAAAGAATTAAAAGAAACCAGGCCCCTAAAATTCAAGGACCTAATCCAAAAACGGGCATCTGAGATGAATACACTCTTCTCAAAGAAAGAAATACGAATGGCAGATAAATATATGAAAAAATGTTCAACATCAATGGTCATTTGGGAAATGCAAATTAAAACAATACTGAGATTCCATCTCACTCCAGAAAGAATGGCCCAGATTAAAAAATCAACCAAAAACAAATGCTGGAGGGGCTGTGGGGAAAAAGGAACTCTTCTCCACTGTTGGTGGGAGTGTAGACTGGTGCAACCACTGTGGAAATCAGTGTGGAGATTCCTGAAGAAGCTAGGATTAGTTTCCATTTGACCCAGCTCTCCTGCTTCTGTGCATTGTCCCAGAAGAATTGAAAACATCATACCACAGTGATATTTGTGCACCCATGTTTATAGCAACCCAATTTGTAATAGCCAGATATTGGAAACAACCCAAGTGCCCATCAATCAAAGAATGTATAAACATGATGTGCTATTTTTATACAATGGAGTACTACTCAGCTACGAAGAAATATTGCCTTGAGACTTTTATAAGTAAATGGACATCACTTGAGACCATACTCATAATTGAGATAAATCAAACCCACATGTGTAAATACCATCTTGTCTCCCTAGTGTAAGAATCTGAAAAAGTATATATGATCCAAAATCTACAATAAATACTGTGTAAGGGTAAGAAACTGCTCAAAGAGCGAAAGTAACAGGGAAAGGGAAAAGGAGGAAAGGTGGAAGGTAAAAGGGAAAAGACATAAATCTGTATATATATACATGTAACATAACTAAAATGACTATTTTACTGAATGTATTAGTTATTCAGCAAGAATGGTTAATACTCGTATGATTAGATCAATTTTACATGTATATATCTGTTAATGTAAACAATGCTGTTGAAGGTAATGATACACAATATTGCAACCATTGTCAAGTTCGTATCGTCCTGTTTTGTCAACCTATAATCTTACTGTTGTGGATTTGCTCTTGTCGTTTGTCTGTCTCTTTTGCTTTTTGTCTTTCTTGTATGTGTCTTTTTTCTCCTAAATAAAAAAAAAAGAGACTGAAGAAGATATCAGAAAATGGAAAGATGTCCCTTCCTCATGGATAGCAAGAACATACATTGTGAAAATGGTCATATTCTCACAATTATTATTCAGATTTAATGCAATCTTGATGAAAATGTCATTAGCATGCCTCACAGTACCAGAGAATGATTCCTAAAATTATTTGGGAAACAGAAGGGATGTAGAAAACCAAAAGCAATCCTGGACAAAAAAGGGAACGCAAGAGGCATCAAAATTGCTGTTTTGAAATTGTGTTAAAAATCTACTGTGATAAAATAAGCATGGCAATGGCAAAAAGCAGGCCCAATATCATTGGAACTGAGCAGAAGATGCAGACAGAACTAGAAACACGCACTATAGTATTTGACAAATGTGCCAAGTGTGTTCATAGGAAGAAAGATAGCCTCTTTAATAAATGGTGCTAGAAAAATTGGCTTTCTACATGCCAAATACTAAAACTAGACCCATGTGTGTTACCATCCACAAGACTAAAGTCAAAATGGATCTGAGACCTAAATATTAAAATGGAAACCCTAAATATACTGGACATTGTAGTCAGGGGTTACATGGAGAACAACTACATACAGGAGACAGAGTTTGTAATATTGTTTTGTAATACTCACCCAAAGTTACACACAAGAAAGTGCAGGAAAATCTATCCACAACACTAAGACCCAGGATATTTAGCCAAGGGCCTGGATCCCACAGCAATGTCTTGCAAGAGTCCCACTAGAGACCCAAAACACATGACAATGCCTTCCACAGTTCCAACTGGGAATCTAAGAGCCCACAATAAGGACTCACACCAGTCTATTTACGGTTCTGTGCTGGGACGGCCAAAGGTCAGCGGTGGAACTAGAAAGTCTATGCCAGCGGGATGAAGGAGCTCTGCAGTGGGTTGAGGGTTCTATGGAGAAGTCACACTCAAAAGAAGAAGCGGGGCTGCCCTGAAGAGCACCACAACCATCCCCAATGGCGACGAGGTCCCACGCTCCTCCAACGATGGAAAACAGTTGAGCACAGGTCAGGAAACCCAGCGTGACAAGTGTCTCCAGCATGCAGCCTCCCCTCCGGAGCCAGGAAGCGATGCATAATGTGAGGAGCAGGGCTCCCCCAAGGTGAATCAGAGCCACTCTCAACGATAAGGTCCCGAGCTCCTCCGACAATAATGGCCGAATCCATACTGGGGAAGCCAGAATGACAAGCACCTCCAGGAGAACCAGCGGCTTGAAACAGCAACTCTTGAAAGAACCCACAATGCCTCCTTCTTCTTCTCCACGTCCCTATTTATGCTGGAAACTTTCTTCAGGTGGAGCATCTTTACTCAACACCAGCTGAATTAATTTAGTTGGTGCTAAGTTGACCACCAGTTTGTAATCCATAACACTGGATGACAAAGTAGATAGAAATTTAAACTGTATGGGAAGTACAACCAAGAATCAAAAACTGGAATCACATCTTACTGAAAAGATTTTGCACGTTAGGTGAAATCAACAAAGTGAAAAGAAAACTCACAGAGCAGGAAAAATATTAGCCAACTGTCCCTAGCTCTTGCGTTTGCAGGTAATGTGATGATTCTTCAAACCAAGAATCATCAAGAAATAAAAAACATCACTACATAGTTGTTAGGGGAAAACTCCAAGAGGAAGATATAGCAGTCAGAAATATATGTGCACCAAATATGGCAGCACTCAACTATATAAGACAAATATTAATATGCATGAAAAATGAAATAAGCAATAATACAAATATCATGGTGGACTTAACACCCCATTGACACAGACAGATCCACTATACAAAAAATCAGCAAAGAAATAACAAACTCAGTCAAACTTGTGAACAAATGGATTTAGTAGATGTGTACAGAGTGTTCCACCCAACAACATCAGAATATACTTTCTTCTTAGCTGTATATGGAATGTTCTCAAAAATAGACCATATACTAATCCATAGAACATGCTTAAGTAAATGCAAAGGAATTGAAATTACCCCATGCATATTATCTGACCATAGTGCACTGAAGTTGGAAATTAATGACAAAAGAAACTGCCAAAGCTCCATAAACACATGGAAATTAAGTAGCACCCTACTGCACAACTAATAGATTACAGAGGAAATTAAAGGACAAATTAAACAATATATACACTCAAACAAAAATGCTCACTCAAACAACTTACACGAACATGTGGGATGCAATGAAAGCAGTCCTCAAAGGGAAATTTATAGTGATGAATTCTCATATCAGGAAAACAAAATGAACATAAATAAACAACCCAACTCTGCACCTCAAACTTGTAGAAAAAAAAGAACAATTGAACCCCAAGCACAAAGAAGACACGAAATTATAAAGATCAGAGCAGAATTTAATGCTATGGAGAATAAGTAAACAATACAAAGAATTAACAAATCAAAAAGTAGGCTATTTGAAAGCATAGATAAAATTGATAAACACCTAGACAACCTTATCAAAAAATGAAAGAAAAAAATCAAATTTATGTAATAAGGAATGAAAATGCTCAAATCACTACAGATCCTGTGGAAATACAGAAAATCATCAATACCTAGTCTGAAAACCTTTATACTCATAGGATCAAAACCATAGAAGAAATGGATAGATTCCTAGAAACATATGAATCATCAAAGCTGAATCAAGAAGATATAAAACAGATGATCTTGAGGCTTTTATAGGTAAATGGAAGCAACTTGAGACTGTACTCATAAGTGAAATAAAGCAGTGTCACATTTGCAAATATCGTATTGTCTCCCTAGTGTAAAACTTTAATTAATAAAAAACTGAAAGAGTAATAAGAATCATAATGTACAATAGATATTGCAGTAATGAAAGGGAAAGAAAGTGCTCAAAATTAAAGAACAGCTGGGATAAGAGAAAGGAGAAAAGGAGAAAGGAAAAGATTATATGTAGGTATACACATAAAACTATGTATGTATACGTGTGTAGAATAGATAACTATACTACTAAACCTCTGTTAGTTTATCAAAAAGAATAGTTTATGTTGTCATTGTTCGTCCAGTCATTTTGTATGCCTAGATTTTGTAACTTGAACAACTACTTCTAAGATAACAATATGTGATATATTGTCTAGTATTGATTTCTTACTATTTTTTGAAATTCTGTATTATTTATACACTTTTTTGTTTTGCTTTTAAAAATAAAAAGGAGATATAAAACTTCTGAATAAATCAATATCAGTTAATGAAATTGAAAACATAATTAAAATCTTATCAAGAAAAAATACCATGTCATGATGGATTCACAGCTGAATCCTACAAGAAATTTAGAGATGATTTAATGCCAGTACTCCTCAAACCCAAATGAAATTGAAAGGAAAGCAATTTTCCCTAATTTATTCTGGGAGGTAAATATTACCCTGAATCCAAAGCCAGAGAAAGGCAAAGAAGACTACAGGCCTATCTCTCTAATGAACATAGATCCAAAAATCTTCAATAATATACTAGCAAACATAATGCAGCAAATCATCAAGAAGATTAGACACCATGATCAAGTGGAATTCATCCCAGGAATGCAGGGGTGGTTCAACATACACAAATCAATAAATGTAATGCACCATATTAACAGAGCAAAAGACAAAAATCACACGATCATCACAATGGATGCAGAAAAATCTTTTGATAAATCCAACATTCATTCATGATGAAAATCCCTACAGAAAATCAGAATGGATTGTCTTTACCTCAATTTGATAAAAGTCATCTATGATGAACCAACAGCCAACATGATACTAAATGGACAGCAGCAGAAAACTTTCACTCTAAAATCAGAAACAAGACAAGGTTATCTATTATCACCACTCCTATTCAATATAGTTCTGAAAACATTAGTCAAAGCAATTAGACAAGAGAGAAAAATAAAAAGAATAAAGATAGGAAAGGAAGAAGTTAAATTATCATTCTTTGCAGATGACATGATACTCTATAAAAAGACCACAAAAACTCTAACAAGTTAATTTAGCAGCATAGCTTGGTACAAAATTAATATTCAAAAATCAGTAGCATTCTTGTATATGAACAGCAAACTCACTATAAGAGAATTATGGAAATCACACCCTTAACAATAACATCAAAAAATGAAATACTTAGGAAACAATCTAACAAAGAAAGTAAAAGATCTATACATTGAAAATTACAGTACTCTGAAAAAGGAAATTGAAGAAGAATTCAGAAAATGGAAAGATATCCCTTGCTCATGGATAGGAAGAAACACTGCAAAACTGGCCTTACTCCCAAAACTGTTACACAGATTTAATTCAATCTCCATCAATATACCATTAGCATACTTCACACATCAACCATTCCTAAAATTCATATGGAACCATAAGAGACCTAGAATAGCAAAGACAGTCCTGGGCAAAAAAGGCAAGGCAGGAGGTATCATAATCCCAGACTTGAAATTATACAACAAACCTGCTAAAATAAAATCAGCATTGTACTGGCAAAAAAAAAAAAAAAGACATGAGGATCAGTGGAACAGAACAGAAGATATAGACACAACTACAAACACACTCAGCAACCTTATCTTTGACAAAGGGGTCAAAAATGTGCACTGCAAGAAAGATAGCCTTTTAAAAAAGTGATGTTGGAAAAATTGGCTTTCTACATGCCAAAGACCCATGCCTGTCAACATGGACTAAAGTCAAAATGGATCAAAGATCTAAATATTAAGACAGAAACACTAAATCTACTGGAAGACAAAGTAGGTAGAAATATCGAGGACATAGGGGTAGGCTAAGAGTTCATGAACAAAAACCAAACTGCACGGGAAGTAATTCAAAGAATCAACAACTGGAAATTTGTCTTATTAAAAAGTTTTTGCACATTGGAGGAAATCACAGTGTGAAAAGAAAACCCAAAGATTAGGAAAAGATTTCTGCCAATTGTCTCTTAGACAAAGGACTTTTACTTAGAACGTATAAAGAATTAAAAAAATCAAGACCCCCAAATTTAAAGATCCAATGCAAAGATGAGCATCTGAGATGAATAAACAATTCTGAGATGAACAAATACAAGTGGCAAATAAATATATGAAAAAAAAGTTCAACATCAATGGGCATTCGAGAAATACAAATTAAAACTACACTGAAATCTCATGTCACTCCATAAAGAATGGCTAACATCAAGAAATTAATCAATAACAAATGCTTGTGAGGATACGGTGAAAAAGAAACAATTTCCATTGTTAGTGGGAGTGTAGACTGGTACAATCATTGTGGAAATCAGTGTGCAGGTTCCTCAAAAACTAGAATTAGAGGTTCCATTCAACCCAGCTATTCCGCTTCTGGGTATTTTCCCAGATGAACTGCAAACATCATGGCACAGCGATATTTCTTCATCCATGTTTATAGCAACATTATTTGTAATACCTAAATGTTGGAAACACCCCAAATGCCAATCCACAGAAGTGAATAAAAAAAGATGTGCTATTTTTACAGAATGGAATACTACTCAGTCATAAACTCAAGGCTTTTATACGAAAATGTCTGCAACTAGAAATCATACTTATAAGTGAAATAAATCAGACTTGCATGTTTATACACTGTATTGTCTTGCTAGTGTAAAAACCTGGAAGAGTAAGTAGGATTCAAAAGTTACAATAGTTTTGTAAAAGGGAAAGAAACTACTCAAAGGCAAACAATACGATTTCATCAATCTCACATGCCTGTATCCGGTAGCCTGAACAAATAGATTGAGAGTAACAATATGCAATATAACAACCGCTGTTAAATTCCTATCATCTTGTTTTGAAATCCTGCATTGCCATTGTTTTTGCTGTTGCTGTTGTCATCTTTATTTTGCTTTTGTTATTTTGTGGTTGTTTGCTTATTGATTATTCTGCTTTATTCTCTATTTTTTAAGAGAAGAAAAAAAGACATATAAGAAAAACAAACAAAAGAGACAAACGACTAGAGTAAATGCACAACAGTAACAATGAAGGTTTACAAAACAGGATGATAGAAAATTAACAATGGTTGCAATATTGCGTATCGTTATCTTCAAAATGACTGTTTACATTAACAGATACAGACATGTAAAATTGATCTAATCATATGAGTATTAACTGTTCTTTCTCAATAACTAATACATTCAGGAGTATGTTCCTTTTAGTTATCTTACATATACATATATACAGATTTATATCTTTTCCTTTTCCCTTTTCTCTTTCCCCCTTTTCCCTTCCCAATTACTTTTGTTCTTTGAGCTGTTTTTTACCCTTACATAGTATTTATTAGAGATTTTGGATCATATACACTTTTTCAGTTTCTTACACTAGGGAGACAAGACAGTATTTCCACATGTGAGTCTGATTTATCTCACTTATGAGTATGGTCTCAAGTCGTGTCCATTTACTTATAAAAGTCTCAATGCAATCTTTCTTAATAGCTGAGTAATACTCCATTGTATAAAAATATCACATCTTTTC
>RJWM01016765.1:16198-44794 GCA_004363535.1 Dasyprocta punctata
TCCATTCTTTGATTGATGGGCACTTGGGTTGTTTCCAAGATCTGGCTATTACAAATTGGGTTGCTATAAACATGGGTGCACAGATATCACTGTGGTATGATGTTTTCAATTCTTCTGGGAAAATGCCCAGAAGAGGGATAGCTGGGTTGAATGGGATCTCTAATCCTAGCTTCTTGAGGAATCTCCACACTGACTTCCATAGTGGTTGCACCAGTCTACACGCCCACCAACAGTGGAGAAGAGTTCCTTTTTCCCCACAGCCCCTCCAGCATTTGTTGTTGGTTGATTTTTTAATCTTGGCCATTCTTTCTGGAGTGAGACGGAATCTCAGTGTTGTTTCAATTTGCAGTTCCCGAATAACCATTGATATTGAACATTTTTTCATATAATTATTTGGCATTTGTATTTCTTTCTCTGAGAAGTGTGTATTTATCTCACATGCCCATTTTTGGATTGGGTCCTTGAATTTTGGGGGCCTGATTCCTTTAATTCTTCATATGTTTTAGATAGAAGTCCTTTGTCTGATGGACAATTGGCTAAGATATTTTCGCATTTCATGGGTTTTCTTTTCACTCTGTCGGAGATTTTCTTTGACATGCAAAAACTTTTTAGTAAAATGAGATCCCATTGCTGATTCTGGGAAGTGTTTCCCGTGAAATTTGATTTTTGTTCATGAACTCTCTGCCTACTCCTATGTCATCTAGATTTTTACCTACTCTGTCTTCTAGTAAGTTTAGTGTTTATGTTTTAATATTCAGATCATTGATCCATTTTGACTTTATTTTAGTGCATGGTGATAGGCATGGATGTAGTTTTAGTTTACAGCATATAGAAAGTCAGTTTTCCCAGCACCATTTGTTAAAGAGGCTAAGTTTCTTCCAATGTACATGTTTGGCCCCCTGTGTCAAAGATGAGGTGGCTTAGTGTGTTTGTAGTTGTGGGCTGTATCTTCTAATCTATTCCATTGATCTTCAGGTCTGTTTTGATTCCAGTACCATGCTGATTTTATCACAGTAGCTTTGTAGTGTAGTTTCAAGTCAGAGATTGTGAAGCTTTCTACTTTACCTTTGTTGCCCAGAATTGCCTTTGCTATTCTAGTTCTTTTCTGGTTCCAGATGAATTTCAGGAATACTTTCTCTAGTTCTGTGAGGTAGGCAAGTGGTATTTTGATGGAGATTGCATTAAATCTGTATAATAATTTTGGAATAATGGCCATTTTCACAATGTTTATTCTTTCTATCCATGAACACGGAACATCTTTCCATTTTCTGATATCTTCTTCTGCATCCTACTTCACAGTAATGTAGTTTTCACTGTATATATCTTTTGCTTGCTATGTTAGGTTGATTACTAAATATTTCACTTTTTGGATGTTATATGGAAGGGTTTGCTTTCACTTATTTCTCTGTCAGTGACATTGTTCTTTGTGTACTGGAATGCTATTAAGCTTGGAGTGTTGACCTTGTATCCAGCAACATTACTGAGTTTGGTTATTACTTCTAGAAGTCATCTAATGGATTTTTGGGGGTCTTCTATGTAAAGTATCATATCGTCTGCAAGTAATGATAAATTCAATTCTTCATTTTATATCCTTATTCCATGTATTTCTTTCTCTTGTCTAATTGCTCTGGCTAATATTTCCAGAACTATATTGAATAGGAGTGGTGATGATGGATATCCTTGTCTTGTTCCAGCTTTTAGGTTGAATGATTTTAGTTTTACTCTGTTTAGTAAGATGCTGGCTTCATGATACATGGCTTTTATCAGGTTGAGGTAGATACCATCTATTCCAATTTACTGTAGGGTTTTTATCATGAATGGGTGTTGGATTTTGTCAAAAGCTTTTTCTGCATCTATTGAGATGATCATGTGGTTCTTGTCCTTGGCCCTGTTGATATGGTGTAATACATTTTTTGATTTGTGCATGTTGAAGCATCCCTGCATTCCTGGGATGAATCTCACTTGATCATGGTGTTTAATCTTTCTGAT
This sequence comes from Dasyprocta punctata, assembly GCA_004363535.1. Lineage (NCBI taxonomy): Eukaryota > Metazoa > Chordata > Mammalia > Rodentia > Dasyproctidae > Dasyprocta > Dasyprocta punctata. The sequence goes on from RJWM01016765.1 coordinate 18,188, forward strand.
AACTTGCTGTATTCTATTTGCCAGTATTTTATCGAGGAGTTTTGCATGTATGTTCATTAGGGAGATTGGCCTATACTTATTTTTTTTTTCATTGGGTCTTTCTCTGGTTTTGATATGAGGGTAAAACTTGTTTGCAGGAATGAGTTAGGGAGACTTGCTTCACTTTCAGTTTCACTGAAGAGTTTGAGGAGTGCTGGCATTAAGTTGTCCCTAAATTTCTTGTAGAATTAAGCGGTGAATCCATCAGGTCCCGGGCTTTTCTTTGTTGGTAGGGGCCTAATTACATTTTCAATTTCATTAGCTGAAATTGGGTTATTCAGCAGCTTTACATCTTCTTGATTCAACTTTGTTAATTCATAGGTTTTTAAGAATCTGTCCATTTCTACTGTGTTATGAAATATATGTGAGTAAAGGTTTTTGAAGTAGGTGTTGATGACCTTCTGTATTTCCATAGGGTCTGTAGCGATTTTACCCTTTTCATTTCTTATTGCATGAATCTGAGTTTTTTCTTTACTCTTTTTGATAAAGTTAGCTAGGGATTTGTCAATTTTATTACTCTTTCAAAGAACCAACTCAATTCATTAATTCTTTGTATTGTTTTCTTAGTTTCAATTGCATTAATTTCTGCTCTAATCTTAATGATTTCCTCCCTTCTTTGGGCTTTGGACTTGACTTGCTCTTCTTTTTCTAGAAGTTTGAGATGCAGCATTAGGTTATTTATGTGTGTTCTTTCAATTTTTCTCATGTGGAATTTCAGTGCTGTAAATTTGCCTCTAAGGACTGCTTTCATTTTATCCCACAGGTTTCGGTAATTTGTATTTCCATTTTCATTCAATTGTAGATGTTGTTTAATTTCTTCTTTAACTTCTTCTGTTTCGCGTTGGTATTAGGAGTGTATTATTTAGTTTCCATGTGTTTATGTGGTTATTGTCGGCATTTTTGTCCTTCATTTCCAATTTTACGGTGCTATGGTCAGATAATGTGCTTGGAATTATTTCTGTTCCTTTGCATTTACTTAAGCATGTTCTGTGGAGCAGTATATGATCTATTTTAGAGCATGACCCATGTGCAGCTGAGAAGAATGTGTATTCTGATGCTGATGGGTGGAATACTCGGCACACATCTACTAGGTCCATTTGTTCACAAGTTTGAGTCAGTTTTGCTATTTCTTTGCTGATTTTTTGTTTGGTTGACTTGTCTCTCTGTGACACTGGGGTGTTAAGGTTCCTTGTTATAACTGTAGTATTGTTTATTTAATGTTTCATGTCTATTAAGAATTGTATTACATAGTTGGGTACTCCCATATTCGTTTTATATATATATTTATGTTTGTAATCTCTTCCTCTTGAAGTTTTCCCCTAACAAGTATGTAGTGACCTTCTTTATCTCTTTTGATCATTTTCGGTTTGAAGTTTATATTGCCTGCAAACTTAAGCTTCCCCTGCTTTTTTTGTGGGTTCCTGTTGCATGGGGTGTTATTTTTCAACCTTTGATTTTTAGTCTGTTAATTTCCTTTTGAGTGAGATGTATTTCTCGTACACAGCATATTGTTGGGTTTGGTTTCTTAACTGACTCTGTTAGTCTGTTTCTTTTTATTGGTGAGTTGAGACTATTTACATTGATTCATATAACTGATATGTACTGGCTCTTCCCTGTCATGATGTCTTTCTGTTGTTGGTTTTCTACATTTTCTGTTTAATTATTTGCCCTGCTTAGTGGTTTCCTTTTTTTGTTGTTCTTAAGATTGTAGCTATCTTTGTCTCTTTCTAGAGTGTCTTTCAAGACTCTTTGTAGTGTTGGTTTGGTGCCCATAAATTTCTTCAATTCTTCTTTGTCATGTAAGTATCTTATTTCTCCATCAATTTTAAGGATAGCTTTCCAGGTTACACCAATGTGGGTTGAAAGTTGTTTGCTTTCAGCTTTGAAACACTTCACTCCAAGCTTTTCTTACTTAAAGGTTTGTTTTGAGACATCTGCCACAATTCTGATAGGTTTTACTTCATAGGTGATTTGTTTCTTTTCTCTGACAGCTTTGAGTATTTTGTTCTTGTGCTGTATTTCTGATACCCTTATTATTATATGTCTGGGTGAAAATTTATTTTGGTTACGGTTAATAGCAGTTAGGTTTGCCTCAGTTACCTGTATTTCAGGTTCTCTTCCCATATTTGGAAAGTTTTCTACTATTATTTCTGTGAATGCCCCTCACAGGTCATTAGTATTGACCCCTGCTTTTTCATTTATGCCTATGAATCTTATGTTAGTTCTTTTGGCATCATCTTGCAGCTGTTGAATTGTTGTTTTTTTGGTTTCTTACTATTTTTAAGAGATCCTTTCTTTCTTGGCCATGAGCTCCCATGCTCTCTTCAAGATCTGAGTTTCTAACTTCAGCTTCATTCAAGTGGTTTTTCAAACTTTCCATGGAATTTTTCATTTCCTGCATTTCCCTTTCATTCTGCTTCTTGCATTCTGTTTGTGTCTTATATTGTTCATTCAAAGTTTCCATCATTTTCTGAAGTTCTTCTATTTTTTAAATCTTGCTCTTCTTTAGATACACACAACCTTTCTTTAATAATTATTGTCATTTCATTTTTAGTTCAGAAATTATTTCTGATTTGCATTTCTCTATAGTTTCATCAAGCTGTTTCTTTATTGCATTTGCTATCATTTCAGAAAGTTCAGTTGTGTGACTCCCACTGTCTTCCATTTCAGTGTCTCTTGGGTTTGCTCTCAGTGGTTGGGGGATTGAGACTGCCTCTTGGTCTTTTGTTTTGTCATTTTGTTCTGGAGCCTTTGTGGCTCTGTGTCCTGCAAGTCTGACTGGGCATTCCCCTCGTGGGTTGCACTGAGTCGCTGAACTGGATATAGCTGGATCCTCTGTGTAGCTAGTGAGGGCACGCTTCCGGAGTGTGCTAGTGGAGCCTCTGCCTTACTAGATGTGGGCCAAGACCTCCCAGACCCAGGCAGCTAGGCGGAGCATACCATGGAGTGTGACACCACCCGGATCCTGAGTCTGACTTTAAGGAGTTCAGAGCCTCTGGAGTGCCAGGCAAGCCGGGGCAAGTCCCAGACCTACAGTGCTGGGGCCTTGCTCCTGTCTCGGTGGGCCCAAAACCTGCAGGACCCACCACGCCAGCCCCTCCACTGAACAGTGGAGCTCACATGCACCCTGCACTCTGGCAGGCAGGGTCCAAGCTCTCCAAGGCCCTGCCACTATGGTGGCCAGTCCCTGATGGGGAGCTCTGGGGTCCTGGACTGGGCTGTGCTCAGTACCTCTGTGTCCTTTGAGGCTGGCCAGGTGTTCCCTCCTGTTTCATTCTCTTTAAAATAAATAAATAAATAAATATATGTATATATATATATATATATATATATATATAAGCTTCCTGCAACAAGACAAGGACTGGGAATATATGTTCTTCATGACTACATTAATTTAGACTCCCAAAAACACTATCTGAAAGTTCATGTTTCTCCACATTCTGTTGCCATTGTTATCATTTCATTATTTTTCTTGACAGCAATTATAACTATAGTGAGATGATATTTCATTGGTGTTTTGATTTGCTTTTTCTTCATGCCTAAAGATTTTGAATATTATTTCATATAGTTGTTGACCATTTTAATTTCTTCTTTTGAGAAGTATCTATTCAAATCATGTGATCATTTTTAAGTGGATACATGTTATGTTGTTAAGTTTTCAGAGTTCCTTTTATATTCTGGTTATTTATTCTTTTCAAGATGTATAAATGACAAATATTTTCTGTATATCTGTGGATGTTTGCTTCATTCTATTGATTATTTCCTTTGTTATAAAGAAGTTTTTAATTCACTGTAATCTCAGTTATAATTTTTTGTTTGTTATGCTTTTGGAGTTATATAAAAGAAATCATTGACTATGTCAATGTATTAAGGTGTTTCTGCTATGTTTTTTATTAATTATTTCATTGATTACACTCTTACATTTACGTCTTTTATCCACTTCTTGTTGATCTCAGCCCAGTGTTACATTGATTCCAATGCTAGACAAGTATAAGACAAAGAAAATAAGTATAGAGCAATATTCCTGGTGAACATAGATGAAAAAGCCCTTGCTAACCAATTATGATTTAATGCAATTTTCATCAAAATATCAATGATATTCTTTACAGAACTAGAAAAATCAATTTCAAAATTCCAATAGAAGCACAGACCATGCTAAATAGGAAAAGTGAGCTTGAACAGAAAGAGCAAAGATGAAGGCAACAATGACCTAATTTCAAGACATGCTATAGAACTATAGTAACATAAAAAGCATGATAATGTTACAAAAACACAAATACTACTATTGGAATTGACAAGAATTCCCTCAAATAAACCCATGTATCTATAGTTAATTCTTTATCAACAAAGGTTCCAAAAACATACATTGAAAGAGAGCATGTTTAATAAATCATGTTGATTAAATGGAATACCCAAGTGTAGAATATTGAATTTGATCTCTTACTTTCCTTGTAGGGAAATCTTAAAACTATGCTGAATATAAATTCAGGTTTGGAATTCAGATTTGATTGAAACCTAGACTTTCTTACTTCAGTATGTTGATTTTCAAGAATAACTTTTTCACATTTTGAACATTTTGTGACTCTTACCTCCTCATAATGACCAGCTTCTATCATTGAGTCATCTTTCTCTTCTCTTCTGCAACCTATAGCACAAAACAAGATACACAATAGCCTTTAATATTGTCATGCTGGGTGGTTCATAATCTTTGTAGTTTCATCAATATTTTAGTGGGCAAGAAACAGAAAATAAGCAGTGACAACCTGAAAAATAATAAATATTACCAAATTTTATCATAACATGATCAGGTAAAATTTTCGGCAGACATAGAGGTGTGATAATAAGGTTTAAATTTTTTGAAATTATTAAAATAAAAGACACCTGACACTAAAAGGCTCAAAAAACACCCCCTCTTCTCAAGTACACATAGTTTGTAGTTCTTGCCACTTTCTGAAGTAGTTCTGGAAATCTTTGTTTTTTATGAATGTTTTTAGTTGCACTGTTGTGCCTGTTTTGATGCCCTGAACTGACTGAAAATGTTTAACTTCTACGGTCCTTTTGGCTTTTGGGGTGAGACAGAAGTTGCCTGGTGGCAGATCTGGTAGATAAGGAAACACTGTTTTGCATTTATACACATGTTTGTTTTTCGAGACAGGGTCTTTTTATGTAGTTCATTCTGGATTTGAATTCACTATGTAGTTCATGTTACCCATGAACTCTTGGCAATCCTCCTGCCTCAGCCTCCCCAGTTATGGGATTGAAAGCATGTACCACCACATCCAGCTCACACTGTAATATTTTTACACAACTGCCTTTCCATTGGATTGCAATTGGCAGCACCACTCACCATATTTTTTATTACACCTTCCAAAGAATCTCACCAAAAGATTTCCATAACTGCTTCAGAAATTGGTAAGAATGATAAGACAAGTGTTTGAAGTGAGGGAGATTAATGGCAGTGTGTCTTTTACTATAATAAATTTTTAAATTTTAAATTTTTATTTATATTAAACATTTAAATTTTGGGTCACTTTCAAATGGGAAGTAGACTACGAGATGGAGGTGGGGGAAGGGAGAAGAGAGGAAGCAGGTAAAACTAATATGTGTTATGTACAAGTATGAATTTCAAATGGGGAATTTAATCATTACATATTGTAAATATGTACTAATGCATACAAATTGAAAAAATATAAAATAAAAAATGTGCATTTATCATTTATTAAGTGCAAGGAATTACATAAAAAAGGCTTGTAACAAGATATTTCTCCTAGGTTCCATATAGTTTAAAGTGATTTTTAATGGTATTAAATAGGATAGTTTCCTTAAATGAGGACTCTTCCATACTAAACCATAATTTATTAAACACTATCAATGGCTTTCTAACGTATGCTACAAATCACCAAAATTATATAGATGCTTCTGCAATATTTTAAGACATCAGACCTAGGCTGAAGAAGTAGTCTTTTTCTTAGATTAGAATTAATCTGACATAGAAAATGTGACTCTTCACCAATAATAACTCTTTTGTGTTGCCTTTAACAAAGCTAAAGGAGACACAAACATGGAGAGACTGAATTAAATTCAGTTGTGTTGGGGACAAATTTTCTTTCTTCCCACTCCCCAGGCCTTCTTTCAGTCACCAATAATACAGAAAATTAGTCAGATGCCTGGTCAACTGTCTAGAGTATGTTCTCCCTCTAGATCAGTTGGTGCACAAAGGTTACTTTGGTAGTGGGCAATAGTGTTTATTTAAAAGTAAAAAAGTAGAAAGGTCTTAATGAAAAGTTCACATATTATCAAGCCTGAAAAATGATATTCTGAGCTTTTAAGAACGACACAGCTGGTAGTTAACCATTGCTGGACATTCTACCCAAAGCCAGGCATTATTGGCATTAATGTTGAGATTGATCATGTAAGAGGAAAACATTTTGCCGAGGCAGTGGTGGTATCTAGGATTCACACATCAGAGGAGTTTAGGGAAATAAACTGGTTTGGAAATAATGTAGGTCAACAGAAAGAGTAAGACACTTGAAGTCCTATTATCATTGAGAGTATGAGGTGTTTTGGACTTATATTGTAGATTACAGATTAGATAGAGGTAAAGTTTTCAAAGATTTTTTTTACTATTTTTATTCTTTTAGATTATTAGTACATGGGGATAGTACGTGAAATGCAAAGATGTTTTCATTTGCACTTGACATAGTATTCACAAAATGTCAGTTAGCCACATAAAAGAATGTTAAGATTATTTTCATCTTGTGTGGTTAGGAGCACTCATGGAAATTATAATGCTAAGTGTTATTCCACAAACCACCATCTGGTGGAGATAATATAGATGGGGAAAGATGCTGAATGAAAACTAAGGTCCTCCAATGGTCTCCTCTGGAACCGTGAAAGTGGGAATATCTAGAATGCAAGTAGAAATACTGGAGATGGACCACTCAGAAAGGCTGGTGAAATATGAACATAGATAAGTTTGAAGAGATAAGAACATATGTACATACTCCACTTACTGCCTTTCTTTTTTTTTTTAAAGAAAGAAAAAAGACACATATAAGACAAAAAGCAAAAGAGACAAACGACTAGAGTAAATGCACAACAGTAATATTACAGGATTACAAATCAGGATGATGGAAACTTGACAATGGTTGTAATATTGTGCATCATTATCTTCAAAATGGTTGTTTACATTAACAGATATAGACATATACAAATGATCTAACCATATGAGTATCCATTGTTCTCTCTAAACAACTAATACATTCAGCAGTATGTTCGTTACAGTTATCTTACATATACATATATACAGATTTATATCTTTTCTTTTTCCCTTCCCTCTTTCCCGCTTTTCCATTCCCAACTACTTTTGCTCTTTGAGCTGTTTTTTAACCCTTACATAGTATTTATTACAGATTTTGGATCATATATACTCTTTCAGTTTCTTACAATAGGGAGACAATACAGTATTGATTCATCTTACTTATGAGTATGGTCTCAAGTCGTATCCATTTACTTATAACAGTCTCAATGCAATCATTCTTAACAGCTGAGTACTATTCCATTGTATAAAAACACCACATCTTTTTTATCCATTCCTTGATTGATGGGCGCTTGGGTTGTTTCCAAGATCTGGCTATTACAAATTGGGTTGCTATAAACATGGGTGCACAGATATCACTGTGGTATGATGTTTTCAGTTCTTCTGGGAAAATGCCCAGAAGAGGGATAGCTGGGTTGAATGGGATCACTAATCCTAGCTTCCTGAGGAAACTCCACACTGACTTCCACAGTGGTTGCACCAGTCTACACGCCCAGCAACAGTGAAGAAGAGTTCCTTTCTCCCCACAGCCCCTCCAGCATTTGTTGTTGGTTGAATTTTTAAACTTGGCCATTCTTTCTGGAGTGAGATGGAATCCCAGTGTTGTTTTAATTTGCATTTCCCGAACAACCATTGATGTTGAACACTTTTTGATATATTTATTTGCCATTTGTATTTTTTTCTCTGAGAAATGTGTATTCATCTCAGATGCCCATTTTTGGATTGGGTCTTTGAATTTTGGGGACCTGATTTCTTTTAATTCTTTATATGTCTTAGATACAAGTCCTTTGTCTGATGGACAATAGGCTAAGATATTTTCCCAATTCGTGGGCTTTCTTTTTACTCTCTTGGAGATTTTCTTTGACATGCAAAAACTTTTTAGCAAGATGAGATCCAAGTTGTTGATATTGGCAAGTGATTCACGTGCAATTTGATTTTTGCTCATGAACTCTCTGCCTACTCCTATGTCATCAAGATTTTACATACTCTGTCTTCTAGTAAGTTTAGTGTCTCTGTTTTAATATTCAGGTCTTTCATCCATTTTGATTTTATTTTAGTGCATGGTAATAGACATGGATCTAGTTTTAGTTTATGGCATATAGAAAGCCAGTTTTTCCAGCACCATTTGTTAAAGAGGTAATCTTTCTTCCAATGTACATGTCTGGCCCCTTTGTCAAAGATGAGTTGGCTAAGTGTGTTTGTAGTTGGGACTGTATCTTCTAATCTATTCCATTGATCTTCAGGTCTGCTTTGATTCCAGTACCATGCTGATTTTATCACAGTAGCTTTGTAGTATAGTTTCAAATCAGGGATTGGGATGCCTCCTGCCTTACCTTTGTTGCCCAGAATTGCCTTTGCTATTCTAGGTCTTTTCTGGTTCCAGATGAATTTCAGGAATGCTTTCTCTAGCTCCGAGAGGTAGGCAAGTGGAATTTTGATTGGGATTGCTTTAAATCTGTATAATAATTTTGGAAGAATGGCCATTTTCATGATGTTTGCTCTTCCTATCCATGAACACGGAATATCTTTCCATTTTCTGAAATTTCTTCTGTTTCCTTATTCAGAGTAATGTAATTTTCACTGTATATATCTTTTACTTCCTTTGTTAGGTTGATTCCTAAGTATTTCATTTTTTGGATGTTATACTGAAGGGTGTGATTTCCCTTGTTTCTCTGTCAGTGACTTTGTTGTTTGTGTACAGGAATGCTATTAAGTTTTGAGTGTTCACCTTACATCCAGCCACATTACTGAATTTGGTTATGACTTCTAGAAGTCTTCTAATGGACTTTTGGGAGTCTTCTATGCAGAGTATCATATCACCTGCAAATAATGATAATTTCACTTCTTCCTTTCCTATTTCTTCCCTTTATTTCTTTCTCTTGTCTTATTGCTCTGATTACTATTTCCAGAACTGTATTGAACAGGAGTGGTGATAATGGACATCCTTGTATTCTTCCTGATTTTAGGTTGAAAGTTTTCAGTTTTTGTCCATTTAGTAAGATGTCAGCTGTTGGTTTATGATATATGGCTTTTATCAGGTTGAGGTAGAGACCATCTATTCCAATTTTCTGTAGGGTTTTTATCATGAATGGGAGTTGGATTTTGTCAAAAGCTTTTTCTGCATCTATTGAGATGATCATGTGGTTTATGTACTTGGCCCTGTTGATATAGTGTATTACACTTACTGATTTGTGTATGTTGAAACATCCCTGCATTCCTGGGATGAATCTCACTTGATCATGGTGTATAATCTTTCTCATAACTTTCTGTATTCTGTTTGCCAGTATTTTATTGAGGATTTTTGCATCTATGTTCATTAGGGAGATTGGCTTGTAATTTGCTTTTTTGGTTGGATCTTTCTCTGGTTTTGGTATGAGTGTAATACTTGTTTCCAGGAATGAGTTAGGGAGACTTACTTCCCTTTCAGTTTTATTGAAGAGTTTGAGGAGTGTTGGCATTAAGTTGTCCCTAAATTTCTTGTAGAATTCAGCAGTGAATCCATCAGGTCCCGGGCTTTTCTTTGTTGGTAGGGGCTTAATTACATTTTCAATTTCATTAACTGAAATTGGGTTATTCAGCAGCCTTACATCTTCTTGATTCAACTTTGGTAATTCATCAGTTACTAGGAATCTGTTCATTTCTTCTGTGTTATCGAATCTATGTGAGTAAAGGTTTTCAAAGTAGGTGTTGATGACCCTCTGTATTTCCACAGGGTCTGTAGTGATTTTACCCTTTTCCTTTCTTATTGCATGAATCTTAGTTTTTTCTTTCCTCTTCTTGATGAGGTTGGCTAGGGGTTTGTCAATTTTATTTACTCTTTCAAATAACCAACTCATTGATACATTAATTCTTTGTATTGCTTCCTTACTTTCAATTGCATTAATTTCTGCTGTGATCTTAGTAATTTCCTCCCTTCTTTGGGCTTTAGACTTGACTTGCTCTTCTTTTTCAAGAAGTTTGAGGTGCAGCATTAGGTTGTTTATGTGTGTTCTTTGCATTTTTTTGATGTGGGAGTTTAGTGCTATAAATTTCCTTCTGAGGACTGCTTTCATTGTGTCCCACGGGTTCCGGTAATTTGTATTTGCATTTTCATTCAATTGTAGATATTGTTTGGTTTCTTCTTTAACTTCTTCTGTGACCCATTGGCTATTTAGGAGAGCATTGTTTAATTTCCATGTGTTTATGCAGTTATCATAGGGTTTTTTTGTCATTCGTTTCCAATTTTACTACACTATGGTCAGATAATATGCATGGAATTATTTCAGTTCCTTTGCATTTATTTAAGCATGTTTTGTGGACCGGTGTATGATCTATTTTAGAGAATGACCCATGTGGAGCTGAGAAGAATGTGTATTCTGATGTTGATGGGTGGAATACTCAGTATACATTTACTAGTTCCATTTGTTCACAAGTTTGACTCACTTCTGTTATTTCTTTGCTGATTTTTCATTTGGTTGATCTGACTCTCTGTGACAGTGGGGTGTTAAGGTCCCCTGTTATAACTGTATTATTGTTTATTTGGTTTTTCATGTCTATTAAGAATTGCTTACATAGTTGGGTGGTCCCATATTCAGTGCATATATATTTATGATTTTATCTCTTCCTCTTGTTTTCCCCTAACAAATATGTAGTGATCTTCTTTATCTCTTTTGATCATTTTCAGTTTGAAGTTCATATTGTCTGCAAACATAGTAGCTACCCCTGCTTTTTTTCTGGGTTTCTGTTGCATGGAGTATTGTTTTCCAGCCTTAGATTTTTAGTCTGTGAATTATCTTTTGAGTTAAATGGGTTTCTTGTACACAGCATATTGTTGGATTTTGTTTCTTAACCCACTCTGCTTGTGTGTTTCTTTTTATTGGTGAGTTGAGACAATTTACATTAATTGATATATACTGACTGATCCTTGTCATGATATCTTTCTGTTGTTGGTTTTCTACATTTTCTGCTTAATTATTTGCCCTGCTTAGTGGTTTCCTTTTGTTGTTGTTCTTAAGAATGTAGCTATCTTTTTCTCTTTCTAGAGTGTCTTTCAGTACTCTTTGTAGTGTTTGTTTGGTGGCCACAAATTTCTTCAGTTGTTCTTTCTCATGAAAGTATCTTATTTCTCCATCAATTTTTAAGAATAATTTCCCAGAGTACATCAGTCTGGGTTGAAAGTTGTTTTCTTTCAGGATTTGAAATACTTCACTCCAAGCTCTTCTTAACTTAAAGGTTTGTGTTGAGAAGTCTGCCGTGATTCTGATAGGCTTTCCTTCATAGGTGATCTGTTTCTTTTCTCTGACAGCTTTGAGTGTTTTGTTCTTGTGCTATATTTCTGATACCCTTATTATTATATGTCTGGGTGGAAATTTATTTTGGTTACGGTTAATAACGGTTCTGTATGCCTCAGTTACCTGTATTTCAGATTCTCTTCCCATGTTTGGAAAGTTTTCTGCTATTATTTCTGTGAGTGCCTGTTATAGGTCATTAGTATTGACCCCTGCTTTTTCATTTATGCATATGAGTCTTATGTTAGTTCTGTTGGCATCATCTTGCAGCTGTTGAATTGTTGTTTCTTGGTTTCTTACTATTTTTAAGAGATCTTTTCTTTCGTGGCCATGAGCTCCAATGTTCTCTTCAAGATCTGAGATTCTATCTTCAGCTTCATTCAAGTGGTTTTTCAAACTTTCCATTGAATTTTTCATTTCCTGCATTTCCCTTTCATTCTGTTTCTTGCATTCTGTTTGTGTCTTATATTGTTCATTGAAAGTTTCCATCATTTTCTGAAGTTCTTCTATTTTTTAAATCTTACTCTTCTTTAGATACACACAACCTTTCTTTAATAATGATTGTCATTTCATTTTTTAGTTCAAAAATTATTTCTGATTTCAGTTTCTCTATAGCTTCATCAAGCTGTTTCCTTACTGCATTTGCTATCATTTCAGAAAGTTCAGTTGTGTGTCTCCCAGTCTTAAATTTCAGTGTGTCTTGGTTTTGTTCTCAATGGGCTAGACGATTGAGACTGCCTCTTGGCCTTTCATTTTGCCATTTTCTTCTGGGATCTGTGTGGCTCTGTGTCCTGTGAGTCTGACCAGGTGTTCCCCTTGTGGGCTGCCCTGTGTCCCTGGACTGGGTATAGCTGGATCCTCTGTGCAGCTAGTGATGGCGCACTCCCGGAGCGTGCTGTTGTAGCTTCTGCCTTACTGCATGGAGGCCAAGGCCACCGGGTCCCAGACAGCTGGGCAGAGCATACCCCAGTGTGGTGCTACCCAGACCCTAAGTCTCGTTGCAAGTATTTCAGCACCTCTGGAGTCCTACATGCCTTTCTAAACACACCTCTGTAGAGAATAAATATCTAAATGGAGTAACTATCATGTCTGAGGTCATCATGTGTGCTTCCCAGTACTCTGATATCCAAAGAATGTGGTTCTTACATTATGCAGCCCCATACCTGAATTCCCACCTGTCCTTCTGTTTTCGGACCCACTGAAAAATCTAACACTTTTGAAATGGAATAACTTAACAGAAACTAGATATTACAACATCAAATAAAAAATAAAAACAAAGGTTTTTATAAAACTAGAAATGGACTGGGCATGATAGTGCATGCCTATAATCCCAGTACTTTGGAGGATAAGGTAGCATGAAAATTCAAGGCCACTCTGGGCTACATAGTGAATCCTAGCCAGCCTGAACTACACAGTGAGATCCCAACTTAAAAAAAAAAGCCTAGAAGTGGAACTTGTGATAATGAATTTGCTCCTTTATAGGTTACTCCAGCTGGTCTCTCCTGGGTTACTCATCAGTCCCCAGCTCTCCCATTAGCCTCTCTTGGCATTTGGAAGCTAAGATCGAAGAAACTACTTCACTCTTCTTAGTGATATCCCCTCCTCACTTTTCAGAAAAATGTATCAAAGTTCAAGATGGTCTGAGGAGGGGAAGAAGTAGTAGAGAAGTGAGTGACAGCAACTCTGCTTCTCCAGGACAATGAGTCTAAAGTCATTGTCTTGAAGAGGAATCAAAGTGAGATGAGGTTACCTGAGAACTAGGAGGGAGCTTACAAAGGAGAAGAAAATAGGATTAAGTGACACAAACAAAATAGATTACATCACAGAAGAGAAAGGAGAATATTTGAAGACCATGCCACTATTGACAGCACCAAGTCCCTAACCATCCAGAAGACAAAGTGAAACTAAAAAAATATTTTCTCATGAAATATCAAAGAACTGCATTCGGACTGAGGGAATCAGCTGCAGTTGGAACCAGCAAGGAAAACATGGGATACCGCTTCCAGAATAGTCTTCCACTGTCAAAAGTTGGTAAGGGACCACAATATAACACCCACCACCACAATCATGGAACAACAGCAAGACAGGGATGCCACTGGAAGGAAGACATGAGTGTTTAAAACTGAGACCGACAACAATCCCTTGGCTCAGATCCATGCTCCATAATGCCAAATTCCCAGAGTGGATGAGGGAAGGATAGTCATGAGAGACAGCAATAGTTTGAGAGCAGGCTGGAGGATTCCTGATGAAGGGTTGAGTCTGATGAATATGGACACAGCTCCTGTGGTCGGAAGCCAGGTTCAGCCTGAATTACACAATACTGAAAGCTCACATCAGCACCCTGTTCTCACTTTATGCAGAGGCCTGCATCCAGCAGCATTCTAGGGGCAGACTGCCAGACTTCCAGAATGAACAGAGAAACAACCTGCTTCACTGTGGTATGATGTTTTCAATTCTTTTGGGAAAATGCCAAGAAGCAGGATAGTTGGGTCAAATGGAATCTCTAATCCTAGCTTCTTAAGGAATCTCCACACTGATTTCCACAGTGGTTGCACCAGCCTACACTCCCACCAAAATTGAAGAAGAGTTCCTTTTCCCCACAGCCCCTCCAGCACTTGCTATTTGTTGATTTCTTTTTTAAGTTTTATTTTAAAAATAGTAAAATACAACATAACAAAACAGGACAAAGCCAGTCAAAACAAAGCAGCAAAATTGGTACAGAATATCAGGGCAGGATACTAGGAAAACAATAGCTACCATAATATATCTTGTTATCCTCACAATAGTTGTGTATTCCATCAGGTATAGCAAAATTAATCCAAAAACAAAACAGAATAAAACCAATCAAAACAGAATATTGAATAAAGCAACACAGTTCAGCAGAACAAAGCAAAACAATGAGAACAATATTGGATTTCAAAGACGAGGTAGAAGGAAATCCCCCATAATTGCCATATTTCATGCTGCCATCCTTCCAAGACATGCTCAGGTCACTGTCCCCAGGCCTGCAAAATCAACCAAACAATACAAGCATGTAGTTGTTTTATGTATCTTAGTTGCTATCAACTCAGCCTGCCCTCCAAAGCTGACATTTCTCTTCCTGGAATATGCATGGATTGCATGGCTTAAAAAAAAAGCTGGCTAGTTGGCTTTTTGTTGGGTCCTCCCAGTCACAGCATGGCTGATTCTTGGGAGGTGTTGACTTTTCTCTTACTGGAACCCACGTGGCTTGCATGGCTTATCAGAAAGCCTGGATAGCCCCATGCTTCAGAGGCTCGGAACTCCTCAAAGCCAGTCGCAAGGTTCCAGTGGTGCCACATGCTGGACTTCACTCTGCCAAGCCACCTGGGTCCTGGAAATATTGAACTCCACCCAGTCAGGCACAGGGACCCAGTGCTACACCCTGGGGGTGCATCTCTGCCGGCTGCCTCTATTGTGGAGGATCTGAACCCTATACAGCCTGGTTCTAGGCCCTGGCAACAAACTCCAGGTGTGTGCCCCTGCTACTTGCAGGGAGGATACAACCTTTGCACAGCCAAGTGTCCCAGGGTAACCCAACAATGTCCATCAGGGGAACACATGGCCAGCTTCACAGGCCACAGAGCACAAGGATCTGGCACCATAGTTTGGGGGTGTGCCTCAGCTTGCCATGGGGATATTCAAGGACTGAAGATCTACCCAGTGCAGGTTTCCAGTGTAATCCATTGGGAGGCTTCCTGGCCAGCCACACAGGTCCCAGAGGAAATGACAAAACAGAAGATCAAGATGCAGTCTCAGTCCTCCATCCCACTGAGAACAAACCCAAGAGACACTGAAATGGAAAACATTGGTAATCACACAACTGAACTTTCTGAAATGATAGCAAATGAAGTAAAGAAACAACTCCATGAACAACCAGGTTCAAAATTCTTTATTGTAGTGGTATTTATCCTGGAATCCAAATAAGTCCAGAGTTCTCTTCAGCCTCTATCCAAAAAAGAGATACCACATGGAGCATGCAAAAGGTTCAGTTTCATTCCTCTTGGTTTAGGGATGGGAACCTATGTTGACTCAGGAACGAAGTATCTCACACCTAGTGACTTACACACTTTCATAACTGGGAATGAGAAGGTAGAAATATTATATTCTTTCAAATATTTTCTCTAAATCTATTAATACAGTCATGCTTTTTCTTCATTAGCCTCCTTTTTTATTTATTTTTATTTTGAACAAAAGAAAAGAAACCAAGCAAAATAATTTCACAACCAGCCAATAGGAGAGTAACAATAATGAGCACATTGCATATTGTTATATTCATAGCAATTGTTTAGAATAAAAGATAGACATAAACCTTGTCCAGAAAATTATTAGCACAAAACTTTTGCCTCAATGAATCAAGAGAAACCAGCTATATGACTATTTTTTGTTATGATTGCTCTATTATTCGTTAGCCTCCTAACATGATGGATTGTATTTATTTATTTTTGAATACGGAACTACGTACCTGAAAGCAACCCTGCTGATTTGAGACATATAACTTATTTTCCACAGTTAGACTTGATTTACTGATATTTTGTTGAGTTTTGCATCCATGTATACAAAAGATGCTGATTTGCAATTTTCTTATAATAGCTTTGATTTTGGTAGTCTTTCTATTTCTCTCACAGAATTAATTATGGAGTACTCAAGTGGTTTGTATTATCTGGAAGGAAATGTGAAGAATTGTCATTTAATCAATTAGAAGTTTGGTAGAAGTTATCACCAAAATCACCTGAGCCTACAGCATCTGGTTTCGAAGGAAACTTGAAATTAAATCAATGTTTTTAATAGATATGAGCCTTCTTGCATTATTTATTAGTCCTTGCTTATATTATCACAGCTTGTATCCTTGAAGGTTGAGCTCCATCATTTAGGTTATCAAACCTGTTCGGCCAAAGCTGTTCATAAAATGACAGTAAAATGTTAATGTCCAATATCCCATTAAAGACGTTCCTCCTCTTATTTCTGAAATTAGAAACCTACACCATCTCTTTTTTTCAGAGATATTCTGAATAAATTCTTTCAACTTTTTTTTATTTAAGAGAAAAAAGACACATATAAGAAGCACAAAAAGCAAAAGAGACAAACGACAACAGCAAATTCACAACAGTAACATCATAGGTTTACAAAATAAGATGATAGGAAATTGATAATGCTTGCAATATTACATATCGTTACCTTCAACTTGGTTGTTTACATTAACAGATATAGACATGTAAAATTGTTCTAATCATATGAGTATTAGTCGAACTTTCTCAATGACTAATATATTCAGCAGTATAGACATTTTAGTTCTTACATATACATACAAACAGGTTTATGTTTTTTCCTTTTTCCCTTACTTCTTTCCTCTTTTTCCATTTCCCTGTTACTTTTGCTCTTTGAGCAGTTTCTCATTACACAGTATTTATTGTAGATTTTGGATCATATATACTGTTTTAGTTTCTTATATTAGGGAGACAATACAGTATTTACACATGTAGGTTTGATTTATCTCACTTATGGGTATGCTCTGAAGTCATATCTATTTACCTATAAAAGTCACAAGGCAATTTTTCTTGATAGTTGAGTAGTACTCCATTGTATAAAAATGCCACATTTTTTTATCCATTCCATGACTGATGGGCACTTGGGTTCTTTCCAAGATTTGATTATTACAAATTGGGTTGCTATAAACATGGGTGCACAAATATCACTGTGGTATGATGTTTTCAATTCTGGGAAAATGCCCAAAAGTGGGATAGCTGGGTTGAATGGGATCTCTAATTTTATCTTCTTGACGAATCCCCACACTGACTTCCACAGTGGTTGCACCAGTCTACATGCCCACCAAAAGTGGAGAAGAGTTCCTTCTTCCCCACAGCCCCTCCAGCATTTGTTTTTGGTTGATTTTTTAATTTTGACCATTCTATCTGGAGTGAGATGGAATCTCAGTGTTGTTTTAATTTGCATTTCCCGAATGACCATTGATGTCGAAAAATTTTTAATACATTTTTCTGCCATTCGTATTTCTTTCACTGAGAAGTGTGAATTTATCTCAGATGCCCATTTTTGGATTGGGTACATGAATTTTAGGGACCTGATGCCTTTTAATTCTTTATATGTTTTAGATAAAAGTCCTTTGTCTGATGGACAATTGACTAAGATATTTTCCAAGTTCATGGGTATTCTTTTCACTCTGTTGGAGATATCCTTTGACATGCAAAAACTTTTTGGGTAAGATGAGATCCCAACTGTTGATTCTTGGAAGTGTTCCCCATGCAACTTGATTTTTGTTCATGAACTCTCTTCCTATTCCTATATCATCAATATTTTTACCTACTTTGTCTTCCAGCAAGTTTAGTATCTCTGTTTTAATATTAAGATCTTTGACGCATTTTGATGTTATTTTAGTGCATGATGATAGACCTGGATCTAGTTTAGTGTATGCCATATGAAATGCCAGAGTATCCAGCATGAATTGTTAAACAGGCTATCTTTCTTCCAATGTACATGTTTGGCCCCTTTGTCAAAGACGAGGTGGCTAAGTGTGTTTGTAGTTATGGTTGTATCTTCTAATATATTCCACTGATCTTCAGGTCTGTTTTGATTCCAGTACCATGCTGATTTTATCACAATAGCTTTGTAATACAGTTTCAAGTCGGGGATTGTGATTCCTCCTTCCTTACCTTTGTGGCCCAGGATTGCCTTTTCTATTCTAGGTCTCTTCTGGTTCTAGATGTATTTCAGGATCGCTTTCTCTAGTTCTGTGAGGTAGGCAAGTGGTATTTTGATTGGTATTGCATTAAATTTGTATGACAAATTTTAGACAATTTCATAATGCTTATTCTTTCTATCCATGAACAGGGATAATCTTTCCAATTTCTGAAATCCTTTTTCTATTTCCTCTTCAGAGTACTGTAATTTTCACAAATCTTTTACTTCCTTTGTTAGATTGATTGATAAGTCTTTCAATTTTTTTGTATATAATAGTGAAGGCTGTGGTTTCCCTTATTTCTTTGTCAGTGAATTTGTTGTTTGTGTACAGAAATGGTATTGATTTTTGAGTGTTCACCTTGTAGCCAGCAACATTATTGAATTTGGTTATTACGTCTAGAAGTCTTTTAATGTATTTTTGGGGGTCTTCTGTGTAGAGTATCATATAATCTGCAAAGAATGACAACTTTACTTCTTCCTTTCCTGTCCTTACTCCCTTTATTTCTTTCTCTTGTCTACTTGCTCTGGCTAATATTTGCAGGACTATATTGAATGGGAGCAGTGATAATGGTCTTCCTTGTCTTGTTCCTGATTTTAGGTTGCAAGATTTCAGTTTTTCTCCCTTTAGTAAGATGTTGGCTGTTGGTTTATGATATATGGGTTTATCAGTTTGAGGTGGAGACCATCTATTCCGATTTTCTGTAGGTTTTTTTTTTTTATCATGAATGGGTGTTGGATTTTCTTGAAAGCTTTTTCTGCATCTGTTGAGAAGATCATGTGATTCTTGTCCTTGGCCCTGTTGATATGGTGTATTACAATTATTAATTTGTGTATGTTGAATAATCCTTGAATTCCTAGGATGAATCCTACTTGATCATGGGGTCTAATCATCCTGATAACTTGCTGTATTCTATTTGCCAGTATTTTATTGAGGATTTTTGACTCTATGTTCAGGAGGAAGATTGGCCTGTAATTTTGTTTTTTGGGTGGGTCTTTCTCTGGTTTAGATATTAGGGTAATACCTGCTTCCAGGAATGACTTAGGGATACTTGCCTCCTTTTCAATTTCATTGAAGAGTTTGAGGCATGTTGTCATTAGGTCTTCCCTAAATTTCTTGTAGAATTCAGCAGTGAATCTATCAGGACCTGGGCTTTTCTTTGTTGGTAGTGTTCTAATTACGTTTTCAATCTCATTAGGTGAAATTGGGTTATTCAGCAGTTTTACATCTTCTTGATTCAACTTTGGTAATTCATAAGTTTCTAGGAATCTATCCATTTCTTTTGTGTTATTGAATCTATGTGAGTAAAAGTTTTCAGAGTAGCTGTTGATCATCTTCTGTATTTCTGCAGGGTTTGTAGTGATTTTACCCTATTCAATTCTTACTACATGAATCTGAGTTTTTTCTTTCCTCTTTTTGATAAGGTTCACTAGGGGTTTGTCAATTTTGCTTACTCTTTCAAATAAACAACTCTTTAATTCATTAATTCTTTGTATTGCTTTCTGAGTTTCAATAGCATTAATTTCTGCTCTGATCTTGATAATTTCCTCCATTTTTGGGGCTTTGGACTTGACTTGCTCTTCTTTTTCTAGAAGTTTG
Organism: Dasyprocta punctata; assembly: GCA_004363535.1. NCBI lineage: Eukaryota > Metazoa > Chordata > Mammalia > Rodentia > Dasyproctidae > Dasyprocta > Dasyprocta punctata. Next base: position 38,124 of record RJWM01016765.1, read on the forward strand.
AGGTGCATCATTATGTTGTTTATGTGTGTTCTTTCAGTTTTTCTGATGTGGGAGTTCAATACCATAAATATTCCTCGGAGCACTGCTTTCATTGTGTCCCACAGGTTCCGGTAATCTGTATTTGCATTTTCATTCAATTGTAGATATTGTTTAATTTCTTCTTTAATGTCTTCTGTGATCCATTGATTGTTTAGGAAAGTATAGTTTAATTTCCATGTGTTTATGGGGTTCTTGTGGGTTTTTTGTCATTCTTTCAAATTTTACTGTGCTATGGTCGGATAACATGCATGAGTTATTTCATTTCCTTTGCATTTATTTAAGTATGTTCTGTGGACCAGTATATGATCTATTTTAGAGAATGACCCATGTTCAGCTGAGAATGTGTATTCTGATGTTGATGGGTGGAGCACTCAGTATATATTGAATAGGTCCATTTGTTCACAAGTTTGATTCAGTTCTGTTATTTCTTTCCTGATTTTTTGAGTGGTTAAATTGTCTCTCTGTTGCAGTGGGGTGTTAAGGTCCCCCCTTATAAATGTATTATTGTTCATTTGGTTTTTCATGTCTATTAAGAATTGTCTTACATAGTTGGGTGCTCCCATACTTGGTGCATATATATTTATGATTTTAATGTCTTCCTCTTGAAATTTTCCCCTAACAAGTATGTATTGATCTTCTGTATCTCTTTTGATCATTCTCAGTTTGAAGTTCACAGTGTCTACAAACATAATAGCTACCCATGCTTTTTCTGGGTTCCTGTTGCATGGAGTATTGCTTTCCATCATTTGCTTTTCAGTCTGTGAGTTTTGTTTTGTGTCCAATGCATTTCTTATACACAGCATATTGTTGGATTTTGTTTCTTAACCCACTCAAAACAGTCTGTTTCCTTTTATTGCTGAGTTAAGACCATTTACATTGATTGTTATAACTGATATGTACTGACTCATCCCTGTCATGATATCTTTCTGTTGTTGATTTTCTACATTTTCTGTTGAATTGTTTGGCCTGCTTAATGGTTTCTTTTGTTGTTCTTAGAATGGTAGATATCTTTCTCTTTTTCTAGTGTCTTTTAGTACTCTTTGTAGTGTTGGTTTGGTGGCCATAAATTTTTTCAGTTGTTCTTTGTCATGGAAGTATCTTATTTCTCCATCAATTTTTAAAGACAGTTTTTCAGGCTGTGAATATCTGGGTTGAAAGATGTTTTCTTTTAGGATTTGAAATACTTCACCTCAAGGTCTTCTTGACTTAAAAGTTTGTGTTGAGAAGTCTGCCGTGAATCTGATAGGCTTTCCTTCATAGGAGATCTGTTTCTTTTCTCTGACAGCTTTGAGTATTTTGTTTTTGTGCTGTATTTCTGATACACTTATTATTATATGTCTGGGTGAAGATTTCTGTTGGTTATGGTTAATTTGGGTTCTGTATGCATCACTTATCTACATATCAGATTCTCTTCCCATGTTTTGAAAATTTTCTACTATTATTTCTGTGAATAGTCTTCACAGGTCATTAGTATTGACCCCTGCTTTTTTATTGATGCCTATTAATCTTATGTTATTTCTCTTGGCATCATCTTGCAGCTGTTGAATTGTTGTTTCTTGGTTCCTTGTTATTTTTAAGAGAATTATTCTTTCGTGAACATAAGCTGCCGAGCTGTCTTCAAGATCTGAGATTCTATCTTTGGTTTCATTCAAACGGTTTTTCAAACTTTCCATGGAATTTTTCATTTCCTGAATTTCCCTTTGAATGTTTCATGCATTTAGTTTGTGTCTTATATTGTTCATTCAGTTTGTATCATTTTCTTATGTTCTATTTTTAACTTGATCTTCTTTAGATCCACACAGTATTTGTTTCATAATGATTGTCATTTCATTTTTTAGCTGAGAAATTATTTCTGATTTGAGTTTTTCCATAGCTTCATGGAGTTTTTTCTTTACTGCAGTTGCTATCATTTCAGAAAGTTCAGTTGTGTGACTCCCAGGGTCTTCCATTTCAGTGTCTCTTGGGTTTGTTCACAGTGGGCTGGTAGTTTGAGACTGCCTCTTGCTCTTTCATTTTGTCATTTTCTTCTGGTACCTGTGTGACTGCACAGGCAACCTCTCGATGGATTGCACTGGAACACTGTGCTGGGTAGAGCTTCAATCCTCCAATATCCCTGTGGCTTCCCAGGGCACGCCCCCAGATTATGGCATTGGACCCTTGTGTTCTGTGGTCTGTCAGGCTGGCTGCATGTTCAGCTGATGCACTTTGTTGACTTGCTCTGGGATGCTGGCTTGGACAAAGTTTGTATCCTTCCTGTAGCTAGCAGGATCACACCCATGGAACTTGCTGCTTGGGGCATAGATCCTGGCTATGTAGCATTCAGGACCTCTGCAACCCAGGTGGCTAGCAGAGACACAGTCCTGGGATGTGTCACTGGACCTTCAACCTGGCTGGGTTGAGTTTGGTATCTCCAGGACCCAGGTGGCTAGGTGGAGCTCACCCTTGAATGTGGCATCACTAGGACCTTGCATCTGGCTGCAAGGAGTTCAGAGCCTTTGGTGCATGGGGCAAGCCTGGGCGAGTCCCAGGCATATAGTGCCAGGGCCTTGCTACTGGTTGGGTGGGGTTCCCAACCTCTAGGACCTGCAGCATGGCTGTGCCCCTGAACAATGAAGCCCAAGCCTTGTGCTCTAATGGGCAGAGCTCAAGTTCTCTAGGGCCCTGCAGTTATGGTGGCCAATCCCTTGTGAGCAGCTCTAGGGCTCTGGGTCAGGCTGTACTCAGTACCTCTGAGTCCTACCAGGCTGGCTGGGTGTTCCCTTGATGGATTGCACTGAGACACTGCACTGGGTTGGGCTTGGTCCTCTGCAGCTAGTGAGGGTGCACTCCTGGAGTGTGTTGTTGGATGCTCTGCCTTACTGGATGGGGGTCTGAATCTCCAGGACCCAGGTGAACAGGCAGAGCACACTCTGGAGTGTGGCACCACCAGGACCTTAAATCTGGCTGGGAGGAGTTCAGAGCCCCTTGAACGCAGGGCAAGCCCAGGCAAATCCCAGGCATATAGTGCAGGGGCTTTGCTCCTGGTTGGGTGGGTTCCCAAACTCTAGGACCTGCAGCATGGCCACAACCCTGAACAATGTAGCTGCATCTTGTGCTCTAATGGGCAGAGCTCAACTTTTATAAGTCCCTGCAGCTATGCTGGCCACTCCCTGATTAGCAGCTCTGGGGCTCTGCTGGGCTGGCCTCAGTACCTCTGTGTCCTGTGAGGCTGACCGGGCCTTCCCCTGATGGATTGTGCTGAGACACTGCGCTGGATAGAGCTCGATCCTCTGTGCAGCTAGTGATGCTGCACTCCCGGAGTGTGTTGCTGGACCCTCTGCCTTACTGGGTGGGGGTCAGAGTCTCTGGGACCCAGGTGAATAGGCGGAGTGCACCCCGGAGTGTGGCACCTCCAACTCATCTTTATTGATGTGTCTCAAAGAATCAGCTTTTGGTTTTGTTGATTTTCTCATATCTTTCTATTTTCAATTGCATTCAATTCTTTTTTGATTTAGGAGAAAAAAGACAGAAAACAAAAACAAAAAGCAAAAGAGACAAACAATAACAACAAACCAATACAATATTAGGATAGGTTTACAAAAGAAGATAATAGGAATTTCACAATGGTTGTAATATTGCATATTGTTAGCTTCGAAATTCTTAGTAGATTAACAGACATAGACCTGTAAAATTGATCTAATCTTATGAGTATTAATCGTTCTTTTCCAATAATGAATACGTTTACTACAATAGTCATTTTATCTACTATATATGTAGAGAGATAGATTTATATATATATGTATATACAAATTAATATCTTCCTCCTTTTCCCTTCCTTCTTTTCTCCTTTGCTCTATCGCAATTACTTGTCCTGTATGAGTAGTTTCTTATCCTCACATGGTATTTATTGTAGATTTTGGACCATATATACATTTTTAGTTTTTTCCACTAGGGATAAAATACAGTATTTAAACATGTGAGTTTGATTTATTTCACTTATGAGTATGGTCTCAAGTCATGTCCATTTAGTTATAAAAGTCTCCATGCAATGTTTCTTGATAGCTGAGTAGTATTCCATTGTATAAAAAAACCACTTTTTTTTATCTATTCCTTCATGGATGGGTACTTGATTGATGGTCACATTTGATATTACAAATTGTGGTGTGATAAACATGGTTACACAAGTATCACTGTGGTGTCATCCTTTCAATTCTTCTGGGAAAATGCCCAGAATCAGGATAGCTGGGTCAAACGGAAACTGTAATCCCAGCTTCTTGAGGAAACTCCACACTGATTAGTGGTTGCACCAGTCTACACTCCCACCAACAGTGGAGAAGTGTTCCTTTTTGCCCACAGCCACTCCAGCGTTTGTTGTTGCTTGATTTTTTAATCTTGGCCATTCTTTCTGGGGTGAGATAGCATATCAGAGTTGTTTTAGCTTGCATTTCTCAAATGACCATTGATGTTGAACATTTTTTCATATATTTATTTGTCTTTTGTATTTCTTCCCCTGAGAAGTGTGTATTTATCTCAGATGCCCATTTTTGGATTGAGTTCTTGAATTTTGGGGGCCTGATTTTTTTTTCATTCTTCGTATATTCTAGATAAATGTCTTTTTTTGTGGGAGAATGGGCTAAGATATTTTCCCAATTTATGAGTTTTCTTTCCACTCTATTGGAGACTTATTTGATGTTCAAAAACTTTTTAATGAGACGAGATCCCAGTTGCTCATTCTGAGTATCTCCCATGTAGTTTGATTTTTTGTTGATGAGCTCTCTGTGTACACCCATGTCATCAAGATTTCTACCTAGTTTGTTTTCCAGCAGATTTAGTGTTTTTGTTTTAATATTTAGATGTTGGGTTCTTGTTGATTGCAGTTTAGTTCACGGTTATAGACATGAGTTTAATATTAGTTTTTTGCACAAGGAAAGACCTTTTCCAGCACCACTATTAAAGAGGATATCTTTTTACCAGTGTACATGTTGGCACCTTTGTCAAAGATGAGGTAGCTGAATGTGTTTGTATTTGTGGCTATATCTTCTAATCTATTCCACTGACCCTCAGGTCTGTTTCTATTGCAGTATCATTCTGATTTTATCACAGCAGCTTTCTAATATTATTTAAAGGCAGGGATTGTGATGCCTCCTGCCTTGCCTTTGTTGCCCAGAATTTCTTTTGCAATTCTGGGTCTCTTCTAGTTAAAGATGAATTTTAGGGATGCTGTCTCTAGCTCTGTGAGGTATGCAAAAGGTTTTTTCATTGAAATTGCATTAAATCTATATAATAATTTTGGGAGAATAGCCATTTTCACAATGTTTGTTCTTCCTATCAATGAACAAGGAATGTCTTTCCATTTTCTGAAATCTTGAACTTTCTTTTTCAAAGTAATGTAATTTTCACTACATAGATCTTTTTTTTTCCTTTGTGATATTGATTCCTAAGTATTTCATTTCTTTGGATGCTATAGTGAAGGATGTGGTTTCCCTTATTTCTTATAGAGTTTGTTGTTTGTGTACAAGAATGCTATTAATTTTTGAGTGTTGACCTTGTATCCAGCAACACTGCTAAATTTGGTTATTACATCTAGAAGTCTTGCAATGGAGTTTTAGAGATCTTCTATGTAGAGTATCATATCATCTGAAAATAATGATAATTTATCTTCTTTCCTATCCTTATTCCTTTTATTTCTCTCTCTTGTCTACTTACTCTGGCTAATATTTCCCAAACTATATTGAGCAGGATTGGTGATAAAGACATCCTCGTCTTGTTCTTAAATTTAGGCTGAAAGTTCTCAATTTTTGTTCACTTAGTAAGATGTTGGCTGTTTGTTTATGATATATGGGTTTTATCAGGTTGAGGTAGAGACCATTTATTCCGAATTTCTGTAGGATTTTTATCATAAATGAGTGTTATATTTTGTTGACAGCTTTTTCTGCTTCTATTGAGATGATCATGTGATTCTTGTCCTTGGCTCTGTTAATATGGCATATTACATTTATTGATTTGTGTATGTTGAACCATCCCTGCATTCCTGGGATAAATCCCAGTTGAGCATGGTGTATAATTTTCCTGATGACTGGGTGAATTGTATTTGCCATTATTTTATTTAGGATTTTTGCATCTATGTTCATTTTGGAGATTGGCCTTTAATTTTCTTTTTGCGTTGAGTCTTTCTCTGGTTTTGGTATTAGGGTAATACTTGTTTCCAGGAATGAGTTAGGGAGACTTGCTTCCCTCTCAATTTCTTTGAAAAGTTTGAGAAATGTTGGCTGCCACGTCCTTTTCTAGCCATGTTCTGCTGACAAAGTCCAAACATGGAAGGAAAGAGAGACCCATGTTCTGCTGACAAAGTCCAAACATGGAAGGAAAGAGAGACCCATGTTCTGCTGACAAAGTCCAAACATGGAAGGAGGACATTTCCTAAGAAAAGGCCGCAGCATAAAAATTGGCTTTATGGGAATGGGTTAATATTTCTTGGGAACTACTGTGTTAACTTGTGTTCTGATCCAGTTCAAAAAAAAATTTCTCCTTTTTCTTTCCCATGCATAAAATCAGTAAATAAAGTGCAGACTCCCTAGGAACAAAAGGATAGTTGATAAAATGTTCTTCTACTATTAATAGTGTAGTGGTCTGATACCGACTCAGACCGACAA
>RJWM01016766.1:0-44607 GCA_004363535.1 Dasyprocta punctata
ATCGTTTTGTTTTTGGTTCAATCCTACTACATCTGTTGGAATGGTCAGCTAATTTGAAGATAGCAAGGTATGTTATAGTAGCTATTGTACTCATATTATTGGTCTTCAAAGTTCTGTACCACTCCTACTGCTTTGTTTTGATTGACTTCATTTGTTACATTCTGTTATATTTTACTTTCTTTAAAAAAAAAAAAAAAAAAAAAAAAAAAAAAGAGATGGGCACCAAATGAAAGACATGTTAGTGACTCCAGAGGAGAAAAATAGAGGAGCTCAGGAAGTGATGGAAACCATGAACACCCAACAGGAAAGAAATGGAATCCCTGAAACAGATTCAAATAGATATCCAGAAGATTAAAAATTCCACTAAAAGTATATGCTTCAGAATGAGTCAATGTGAAGACAAAATACCAGATTTGGAAGACAGGACTATGGTTAGTAATCATGAAAAGAAAGATATCTTTTTTGTTTGTTTTTTGCGGCACTGGGGATCGAACTTACAACCTTGCACCTGCCAGACAGGCGCTTAAGCCACTGAGCCAAACCCCTAGCCCAAGTGACCAAGTAGGATTCACCCCAGAGATGTAGGGATGGTTCAATATATTCAAACCCTAAATGTAACACACCATTATTAACAGAGCCAAGGACAAAAACCATATGATCATCTCAACAGATACAGAAAAAGCACTTGACGAAGTCAAACATCCACTCATGACAAAAATCCTACAGAAAATTGGAATAGATGGTCTTTATCTCAATCTGATAAAAGCCACCTATGACAAACCAACAGCCAACATCATACTAAATGGACAAAAACTCAAAGTTTCTACTCTAATATCAGGAACAAGACAAGGATGTCCACTATCACCACTCCTATTCAATATAGTTCTGGAAACACTAGCCAGAGCAATTAGACAAGAGAGAGAAATAAAAGAGATAAAGATAGGAAAATAAGTTAATTATTATTCACAGATGACATGATACTCTACATAGAAGACACCAAAAACTCCACCAAAAGACTCCTAGATTTAATAACCACATTCAGTAGCACAGCTGGATACAAAGTCAACACTCAAAAATCAACAGCATTCCTGTACCCAAACAACAAACTCACTGAGAGAGAAGTTAGGGGAACCATACTCTTCACAATAGCATCCAAAAAAATGAAATACTTAGGAATCAATCTAAGAAAGGAAGCAGAAAATAGAAAGATATCCCTTGTTCAACCGATAGGAAGAACCAAATAGTGAAAATGGCCATACTCCCAAAATTGTTATACAGATTTAATGCAACTCTGATCAAAGTATCATTAGCATACCTCACAGATTAGAGAAAACAATCTTAAAATTCATTTGGAACCAGAAGAGACCTACAACAGCAAAAGCAATTTTGGGCAAAAAGGCAAAGCTGGGGCATCACAATCTCTGATTTGAAATTATACTACAAAGGTACTGTGATAAAACAGCATGGTACTGACAAAGCAAAACAAAAATAAACAAGGATGACTACAACAACAACAACAACAACAACAGACCCAAGGATCAATGGAACAGATTTTCAGATACAAAAACAACTCCAAACACATTCAGCCACCTTATCTTTGACAAAGGAGCCAAACATATACACTGGAAGAAAGATAGCCTCTTTAAATAAATGATGCTGAAAAAACTGTTTTTCCATGTGCCAAAGAGTAAAACTAGACCCATATCTTTCATCATACAGTAAACTAAAATTGAAAAGGATTAAAGAGCTAAATATTAAAACAGAAACACTCAGCTGGGCATGGTGGTGCACAACTTTAATCCCAGCACTCGGGAGGCTGAGGTTGGTGGAACATTGTGAGTTCGAGGCCAGCTTGGGCTACAACACGAGTGGCAAGGCTGGCCTGAGCTACATAGTGTGACCCTGCCTCAAAAAACCAGGGCTGGGAGTTTGGCTCAGTGGTTTAAGCGTCTGCCTGGCAGGCGTGAGGCTGTGAGTTTGATCCCCAGTGCCGCAAACAAACAAACAAACAAAAAAGCAAAAAAAAAAAAAAAAAAAAAAAAAAAAAAAAAAAAAAAAAAAAAAAAAAAAAAAAACCAGAAACACTCAACCTGCTGGAAAACAGAATAGGTGGAACTCTTGAAGACATTGGTATAGGCAAAGACTTTTATGAAGAAAACCCTAGTCGCACAGAAAATATCACTAAGATCAACAACTGGGACCTCATCTTATTAAAAATCCTTTGCACAGTCAAATAAACCACCAACAGCCGGGTGTGGTGGCACACGCCTTTAATCCCAGCACTCGGGAGGCTGAGGTAGGCGGAGCGTTGTGAGTTCGAGGCCTGCTTGGGCTACAACGTGAGTGCAAGGCTGGCCTGAGCTACACAGTGCAACCCCGCGTCAAAAAACCAGGGCTGGGAGTTTGGCTCAGTGGCTTAAGCGCCTGCCCTCGTAAGTGCGAGTTTGTGAGTTCAAACCCCAGTGCTGAAAATAAATAAATAAATAAATAAACCACCAACAGAGTGCACAGACAACCCACGGTGTGGGAATGAATTTTTGTCAGTTGTTTCTCAGACAAAGGATCTCAAATATATAAAGAACTCAAAAGCATCAGGAATCCCCCCAATTTAAAGACCTGATCCCAAAATTGACATCTGAAATGAACAGACATTCTCAGATGAAGAAGTGGAAACAGCAAATAAGTATATAAAAAACGTTCAACATCTCTGGTCATTTGAGAGATGCAAATTAAAACAACGTTGAGATTCCACCTCACCCTAGAAAAATGGCTATTATCAAGAAATCAACCAATAACAAAGGAAAAGATTATGTCTGTAGATATATACATATAACTAACTGTATGTATGTATAAGTATGCAAGATAGATAACTATACTAGTAATTCTCTGTTAGTTCATCAGAAAGAATAGTTTGTGTTGTCATTGATTGATCATTTTTTATGCCTAGATCTCATAACTGGAACAACTACTTCTAAGATAACAATATGTAATATATTGACTAGTATTGATTTCTTATTTTTTTTTTTGAAACTCTGTATTACGTCTACCTTTTTTTCTGTTTTGCTTTTTAAAAAACAAACAAAAAAAATGCTGGCGGGGATTGTATCTATTACCAAGAATATAGCTCAGTGTTGTAAGTGCTTGCCTTGCAAGCACAAGGTTCTGAGTTTGGTTCCTGGTACCAGAAAAAAAAAAAATCAACCAAAGGGCCAAACGGGGAAACAATAAAGAAACAAAGAAAGCAACCATAAACAAATGCTAGCAGGGGTGTGGAGAAAAAGGAACCCTTATCCACTGTTGGTGGGAGTATAGACTGTTACAACCACTGTGGAAATCAGTATGGAGATTCCTCAAAAAATTAAAACTAGAGGTTCCATTTGACCCAGATATTCCCCTTCTTAGTATCTTCCCGAAAGAATTAAAAGCATCATACCACAGCAATGTATGCATAGCCATGTCCACAGTGGTACAGTCTGTAGTAGCTAAACCTTGGAAACAGCCCAAATGCCCATTCACTGATGAATGGATAAAGATGTGGGTTTTTTTAAACAATGGAGTACTACTCTGTCAGAAAGTAGGATAAACTTGAGACATTTCTAGCTGAATAGATGCACCATGAGACCATACTCTTAAGGAAAATAAATCAGACACACATGTGTAAAAATTGCATCATTTCTGATTCCTGTTTATAAAAATATTTCTGAGCCATAATTTAGTTTCCTGAATGGATCTATCCACTATATGAGAATACTTGAGCAAAATCACTGCCACTGGTACTTGAACCAATTATGTTGCTTACAAGTAGTACAACTATTAACTCATATAGTCTTTTGGTTAACAGTGGCTTTCATTCACCAAATGTTTACTGAGTATCTCCTGAAAAGCAGGCTATGCCAGAGGCTGGAAGTAGAACAGTGAAGGAAGCAAAGTTTATTTACAATCTGATGATGATTCTGAGCCTGATTAACTGATCCAACTGCTACACTCTAATTCCTATGAAGTAAACCATGTGTTACCACATAGAGAAAAGAGGCAAAACAGACAGAGGAATTATCAAGTGAGGTACTAATGCACTCAAAGCACTGAAAAAGTGGCTGAGACTGAAGACAGAACCCTAGCATCAAAGGTGATTTTTCACGTTAGGGGTCGAATCCTGGGTTTTGTACATGTTAAGCATGGCTCTACCACTGAGCTATACCCACAGCCTCTAGTATCAATGCTTTTAAATTTACTACCCATTACTCTCAAGTTCCCCCAAAGCCAAAATAATCCTGTGATGTTGTGATATAAAAAAACAGGCATTTTGTGTTCCATCCTAGGCACGAGTTTCTAAAACCCCGTGGAATCTCCAAAATGTTAGGGGTGTCTTTTATATGTGAATCAGATGACTGGTGGCTGAGGGCCCTTAAAGACAGCTGAAGGATGTGAGCTGGGTACCAGAAAGACCATGGTGTGACTGAAGAACTGCAACTTTCAGTTTGCATCAGACCTCTGAGGTGGGGAGAGTGGCTGGAGATGGAGTTGGTTACCATTAGGCAATGATTCAATCAACCATGCCTATGTAACGGAACCTCCACATGTACCCTAAACAAAGGGGCTTCCTGGTTAGGGAACACACTAACCTGCCAGGAGGTAGTACTCCCTAGTGCCATGGGGAGATAAGTTCCTGTACGTGGGTCCCTTCTGCACCTTGACCTATGCTCCTTTTCATCTGGCTGTTCATTTGTATCCTTTATAATAAGGCTGGAAGAGCAAGTACAGCACTCTCTTGCCATTATAGGAAATCAATGAACTTGTGGAAAGGCTTATGATTTGTAGCCACACCAGACAGAAGGGTGGGTCACCTGAGGACTCACTACTTGTGACTGGCATCTGAAGCAGGGGTCAGTCTTGTGACATGAGCCCTTAACCTGTGGGGTTTGGGTGAACTCCAGCTAGTTAACATCAGAACCGCAGGACTCCCAGTGGTGCCCCCAGTGAACTGGAGAATTGTTTGGTGTGAAATCTTCACATATTTGATATTAAAAGTGTTCTGTGGATGCTAGTAGTAATAATAATAATAGTAATAGTAAATTTCTGAAAAAGAGAAGAAGCAAGAGGGTAGGCCATAAGAAAAGTTTTCTATATTGGATTTATAAAGCCAGTTTTGGGAAACATACCTAGTAAAATCTTCACTGAGTAAGTCTTTACAAGTGTATTATTACCTGTAAGATAACACATTTTCTTTTTTGCTTTCTTTCTTTCTTGCTTTTTTTTTTTTTGATACTGGGGATCAAACTCATGATCTTGCGCTTGCCAGGCAGGCACTTGTGCCACTGAGCTAAACGCCTGGACCCAGATAATACATTTTGTTAGAGAAAAAATTACACCAGTCAGAGCCTAGGAGGAAGAAAGGATTATGACTTTGCCCTGTGTCAAATACTTCATCTCTCACAGAACTGTCTCTCACGTATCAATGATAAAGGTTAATATGTTCATGATGGGCTGCAATTTGCACGTCTCACTACCAGGTGGCTCTGAACCAGTGGTGGCACATGCACAACTGTTGCACTGGGCAGCATGGGACAGTTCCATTAGGTGGCACAAGCTGCCCACTGGGATAGTCATCCAGGTACCACTGTTAGTTTAAGTCAGTGGGAAATGTGTTAGAGTAAAAGGTCTAATTCTAAAGCTCTACAGCTGTACAAGTAAAAATGGTGATGAATCATGCTGTCATTGAGTACAAATTGTAACCTCAGAACTGCACCTTATGTGGGACCAACTTTTAAGCTGTGAGATAGACAGGATAACTCTACCTAAATCAATAGAGCAAGGAACTAAAATGGCAGAGAAGCGATCAGCAGGGAAATTTAGTTTCTCCAGGACCTGGAATCCAGACACTGGGAAAATAACTTGGTAAAGAGGAAAAAACAAAAACAAACAAACATCAAACAAAAAACCAAAAAAACCCCAACCAACCAGCCAACAAAAATCCCCCCCCAAAACAAAAAGTAAATAAACAAAAAAAAACCCAGAACTAGATTTACAGGAATTGGGAATCGGGAGGGAACTGAGAAACTGACAGGGAAATCAGAAGCCATAAAGAAGCTGGAAAAATGGACCAGAATGCAGAGAAAAGAAAGAAGCAGTCAGGAAGCTTACCTTGACTACCAGGGAGGGGAACCTGTCTGCAGACACAGGGTAAGACCAAGAGAGGATTGGGAGCTCAAACATTGGACTAGGCCAGCAGCATCAGCCCCAAGAAAATCCCATGGCTATTGTAAACTGCAAAAACAGCAATGGGGCTTTACCCTGAAAGTGACTCTTTCCACATTGTAGGTAACAGGTGGAGAAGGAATCCAGTACATTGCCTGTCATATTGCCAAAGAGTGTTTAATCAGGTGCCAATTCTGGAAAAGGATGATTATTTAAGACCAAGCCACAGGATACCTAAAAACAACTTCACTTTAGGGATTCCTGTCACTGTCCCACAGTGACTGGGTGAGAGGGAACCATGGAGGACAGCTGGAGAAAGAATGTGGGTTAGATATAAACATCCTCAGTTTAAGCTCAGGGTGGGAAGGACATGGAGCCTGTTACAGTTTATACACTGTGTCAACTTGAGAAGTCTAGAAGCTTAATTAAGCAACTCAGCAGCTCTACATGCGCCTGGGGTGTAGAGCACAAGCAGTTACCTGTTTACTGTGTCAATTTGAGAAGGTCAGAAGTGTAACTGAGGTACTCAGCAGGGAGCCAGGGTTCTTACTCTGTAAACATCCTCAGCCTGTGCAAGAGGAGGGCAGAGAGATGGTGTGAGTGCTACCCCACCCCAGGGGAGCAGCCTGCATACTATAAAAGGTGAATGAGGCGGGACTGATTGCTGCTTCTTCAGAGGAGCTCCAGTCTTAGCCTTCAGCTTGGACATCATCTCCTGGCTTGTGGCACAGACTGTTCGGCTTTGTCATAGACTCTTCAGCCTTCGTCGCAGAGTCTTCAGCCTTCCGTCATAGATTCTTCAGTGTTCCGTCATAGACCCATCAGCCTCCTGATACGACTTGCACAGGACACTGCAGTAAGCTCCAGCCCTTGGGCTGTACCCTTCACCCTCCAGCGTGCAGACACCCTCTACACGCTCCTTTATTCAACTTTGTGGCTGATCATTGTAAGCCAATTTTGTTACTTCTTATAGAGTTGTATATTTTATGTTATCTGTTTCTCTAGTAAACCCTAACTGATACAGTTGTGAAAAGTCAGGCCAACCTGTGTGGCTCTCAGAAGTGGCTGCCTACATCCAGCACAGACCCAAGGTTTGACTGCCTTCCCCATCTACCAATATGGGCAAGGACATGCTTCAGAGCTTGCACAGTTACCATATCCTAAGGAGAATGGACAGAGGGGCCTCTGGAACAGGGGCAGCAGGGCACCTCACAAACCCACAGGACATAAAACTAGGAAGAGAAAACCTGACTTGCTGGATTCTATAACTGGAGATTTGGGAAAGAAACAACTCATTCAAAAACATACAGGAAAATTTGTTTTGACTCATTTTCTCTTTCTTCTTTGATTTTTTTGGAGGGTTGGGGATTTTTCCTTTTTTCCTTTTAATTTTTATCATTCTTGGTTCTCTCTAGTTTTTTCTTTTGCCGCCTTTATCTAGTTGTTAATTTCCTTTCACGCCTTAGAAGGACCCTTTATTTCACTTTTCTTTCCTCCTTCTCATCTTCCACTGATGTTTCTTCTTTCAGAATCCTGTTCCCCGTAACTCTGTTTACTAGTATAATTTTTAAGCTTTACTAATCTTTAGTTAGCCAGTTAACTCTATGTTACTACTGTTGAATCATTTTCTATTAGCGAGCGAAGGTATAGTTAGCACATTTTGTGTGTCAATATTTGGTTTGTGTTAGCGTTTGTATTATAATTATATATCTCTTTTCTATGGTTAAAATCTATAAATTATTGGTTCTTATGATATGTCAATATTCAGTTTGTCTTTTGACACTATTATTGTTGCTGAATTACTTGCTATTGCCAGGGTGGCATCCAGATTACTTTTGTGTCATAAGAATACAGTGGGCTGTTCTTGGAGAACTGGGTGCTGGGCCAGTTACACTGCACTCTCTCCTCTCAAATTAACAGAGATAGCTGGATCCTGCAACAGACGCATCACTAAAAAGCAGACACTAACTAAAGAGAATTCTATACTAGCAACAGAGTCTTTCCACTGTAAGTACCCACCAACCTTAGCACAAAACAAAACAAAAAATAGAAAGATGAAGCTGGAACAGTGGCACATGCCTGCAGTCCCTGCACTTGGGAAGCTGAGGCAGAAGGACTGCTGTGAGTTAGAGGCCAGGTTGAGCTACATAGTTGAAGGCCAACCTTAATCACAGAGACCCTGTCTCAACACCCTGCCCCTCTCACATAAATAGAAACAAGAGAAGACAAGGAAACAAAATTCCTCCCTGAACTCCCAACTCCAGCAAAGCTGACCGATGGGGCATCGAGGGGGAGAAAACTGAAAGCCATACAGCCAAATTATCTGAAAGGATAACAAAGGAGACTAAAATACAGATCAGTAAGGTGCTTGGTGAGATCAAAAAAGATATAATGAAACGAATAATAGAGCTAGTAAAATGATCAGTGAGTCCATAGAAGACACTAAAAAAAGCTAGCTGAGGTACAAATTTCCTATGATGAATGTGATCATTATGCATATCTAAATTGTACCAATAAACTTAGTTATAAAACTAAAAAATACAAGTTAAAAAAGAAAGCTGAGCTAAACAAAACAAAACATGAATGAGTCAATGAAAAGGTACCAGACAAGATACTCAGGAGATTAAAAATTCTATTGAAAGTATGGGCAGGAAAAGTGACCAAAGTGAGGGCAGAGTGTCAGAACTAGAGCACAGAGCTGCTGTTGGTGATTAGTTATTGAGAGATACTTTAAAAACAACATGAAAACATGAAAAATGGATCAAATAGCTGCTAGGTGACACAAAGAAGACTAACCTATGATTAATCTGAATTAATGAAAAACCAGCACTAATGGCATAGAAAAACCTGTTTACAGTAAAAATGTTGCAAATATGCAGAGAATTTAATGAATAGACAAAAGTCCAAACAGCCATGACATGAAAAGAATCTCTGTGACACATAGTAAAAAACCCTAGAAGTCCAACACAAGAATAGAATCATAAAGGCTATTAAAGAAAAGCAATAAATCATTTACGAAGGAAAACCCATTAGAATTACAGCAGACTTTTCAACATAAACTGTAAAGGGCAGGAGAGCTTGGAGTGAAGCATTTCATCCCTAAAAGAAAACAACCTCCAACCTAGGCTGACACATTCTGCAAAACTATCTTTCAAAACTGATGGGGCAATAAGTTATTTCCACGACAAAAAGCACATTAAGAAATTCTGATCACTTAGCTGGGCGTGGTGGCACACGCCTTTAATCCCAGCACTCGGGAGGCTGAGGTAGGTGGTGCGTTGTGAGTTCGAGGCCGCCTTGGGCCACAACGCGAGCACAAGGCCCGCCTGAGCTACATAGTGAGACCCTGCCTCAAAAAAACTAGGGCCGGGAGTTTGGCTCAGTGGCTTAAGCACCTGTTCGGCAGGTGTGAGGTTGTGAGTTCAATCCCTGGTGCTGATAAAAAAAAAAAAAAAAAAAAGAAAAAGAAAAAAAAAAATTCTGATCACTAAACCAGCACTCTAAAAATTGTCAAGAATATGTTAGAGACAATAAAGTTAACAATGGCAAAAAGTCTAGCAGAATGAATATTTCAGGTAGGGTGAGCAGTTAAGCAGAAGTGGGGTGGTGAGAAACAGAATGATGCAGTAACAGGAATAAATTAATACATTTCAGTAGTCACTCTCAATGTGAATGTTCTCAATTTATCAACTGAAAGACACAGATTGGCAGAATGGATCAAGAAACAAAACCCAACAATATGTTGTGTACAAGAAACACATTTAATCAAAAAAGTAACTCAAATTAAAAATCAAAGAATGACATTGGATGTGGTGGTGTATACCTGTAATCCCAGAATTTGGGAGGCTGAGGCAGGATTATCATCATGAGTTTGAGGCTAGCGGGGCTACATAGTGAGTTCAAAGCCAGCCTGAACTACACAGTGAGATCTCTGTCTCAAAAGACCAAAACCACCACCACCACCAAAAGAACCAAAAAACCAAACCAAAGAAACAAAATCAAAGAGTGGAAAACAATATTCCATGCAATCAGAACCCAAAAACAACCAAGAGTAGCAGTCTTCTTCTCAGTGATCTATAAGCCAAAACTGAGCAGAAGATGCAAAGGTCATTACATATTGTTTGAGGAAATGATTTAACAGGAAAAGGTAACAATTATAAGCATACAAACACCAAACACTGGCACAACAAATTTCATAAAACAAGCACTACTGGAAATAAAAGATCAGATAAAGACCAACACAATTATAAAGGGGAACCTCAATACCTCTTAGTCACAAACAGATTGACTAGATTAAAAAAATTAACAAAACAATATTAGAGTTGAACCAAATCTTTGAACAAACGGATTTAATAGATATCTACACAATACACCCACCAAAACAGAATACATATTTTGCTCAGCAGTACTTGGTACTTTCTCCAAAACAGACCACATGCTAGTACATAAAGTGTGCTTAACAAAAATGCAAAAGAGCCAAGCACAGTGGAGCATGTCTGCAATCCCAGCACTTGGGAGGCTGAGGCAGGAGGAAGGCTAGGAGTTTGAGGCCAGCCTGAGCTACATGGTGAGTTCAAAGCCAGACTGAAATGCATAGCAAGACTCTGTCTCAAAAAATGCAAAAGAATTGGACTTATACCATGCTTCAGATCACAGTGCAATGAAAACAGAAATCAATGGCAAAAGAAACTACAGATATTATCCAAATGCATGGAAATTAAACAATACTCTTCTGAATATTCAAAGGTCATTGAAAAAAAATCAAGGAAGAAATTAGTTCCTAGAACCAAACAATAATGCCAGGGGCCGCATAACAGAACCTATGAAATACAATGAAAGCATTACTAAGAAGAAAGTTAGTAGGTGTGAATCCCCACATAAGAAAAATAGAGTAAACTTAAACAAATAACTGAATAATGTATCTCAAGGTCCTGGAAAAGAACGATCCAAATCCAAATCTTGTACAAGGAAGGAAATTATAAAAATCAGAACAAAAATTAATGAAATTGAGACTAAAAAATAATACAAAAATCAAAAATCAATGAATCAAACAGCTTGCTCTTTAAAAGAATAAACAAAATAAAGAAACCTTTAGCCAACCTTACTGGAAAAAAAAAAAAGACCCAAATCGATGCAAATAGAAATGAAAATGATGATACCACAGTGGACACCACCGAAATCCAGAAGAGTATTAGTAATTACTTCAAAAACTAGTTGGAGAATTCAGAAGTACAGATTCCTAGATACATATGAATTATCAAAACTTGAATGATCTAATAACAGACAATGAAATTGAAGTAGAAACAAAACCAAACAAATGAACAAAAACTATCATGTAAAAGTTGTCTAGCACCCAACAAATTCACTGCTACAAAAACTTCAGGGAAGCTCTAACACCAATATTCCTCAAATTCTTCAATGAAACTGAAAGGGAAGGAGTACTCCCAGAGTCATGCCTGGAAGCTGGCATCACTCTGATTCCAAAACAAGAAAAGGACCCAACCAAAAAAGAGAACTATATGCCAATCTCTTTAATGAACACAGATGCAAAAGTCTTTATCAAGATACTGGCAAACAAAGTGCAACAAATCATCAAAAGATCATACATCATGATCAAGTAGGATTCATCCCAGAGTCCAGCGATGGTTCAACATACGCAGATCCATAAATATGACAGATCACATAAACAGAAACAGGGACAAAAAATCACATGACCGTCTAAATTGATGCCAAAAAAAAAAAGCCTTTGATAAAATGCAACATCCATTCATGATATAAATCCTCAAGAAAACAGGTATAAAGGACGTTATCTCAAGTTAATAGAAGCTACGTAGGACAAACTAACAGCTCACATCATATTAAATGGGGAAAAATTGCAAGTTTTCTCTCTAAAGTCAGGAACAAGACAAGGATGTCCACTATCACATCTATGTGATGTTCAATATAGTCCTCAAAATATCAGCCAGAGCAATCAGGCAAGAGAAAAAAAAAAAAAGATATGTATAGGAAAGAAAGACATCAGATTATCATTATTTACAGATGATGTGATTCTCTGCATGTAAGATCTCAAAAATGCCAAAAGACTCCTAGAGTTAACCAAATTTGGCAAGGTAGCAGTATACAAAAATCAACATATAAAAATCAAAAGTGTTCCTGTATACTAATAATGAAGCCACTAATAAAATTAGAAAAACAGTATCATTTGCAGTAGCACCAAGAAAAATTAAATACTTAGGAATTAACCTAACTAAGGAAGTGAGACCTGCACAGTGAAATCTACAGTACTCTTAAAAAGGGAGTCAAAGAAAACATCAAAAAATCAAAAGATACTCTTTGTTCCTGAATAGACAGAATCAATAAAGTAAAAATGACCATACTTCAAAAATTGATATAAAGATTTAATGCAATCTAACATTCTTCACAGAACTAAAAAAAAAAATCCTAAATTTCATATGGGAGAAGCAATTCTGGGTCACAAGAATAAAGCAGGAAGCCAGGTATGGTGGGGCACTCCTACAATCCCAGCACTTGGGAGACTGAGGCAGGAGGATAGGTACAAGTTTGAGATCAGCTTTCACTACAAAGTGAGCCCAAGGCCAGCCTGAACTGCACAGAGAGACCCTGTCTCAAAAAGAAAAAAACAAAACGAAACAAAACAAAAAAAACCACACACAGAGAAGGAGGCATCCACCCCCAGTCTTCAAACTATACTACAAAACAACTGTGATAAAAACAGCACGGTACTGCCAAAAAACAAACATGGATCAATGGAACAGAACAGAGGATGTTGAAACAACTTCAAGCATAATCAGCTAAGTGATCTCTGACAAAGAGGCCAAATCCTAGACAAAGGACTAATATCTAGAATATGAAAATAATTAAAAAAATTAGACTTCCCTCACAAAGACTCAATAGAAAAAAATTGGCAACTGAAATGAACAGACACTTCTGAGAAGTACAAATGGATGGATGATAAATGACATGAAATCTTGGAAGCATAGTATATGCCCATTAACAAATGATAAAGAAAATGTGGTTTTTTAATACAGTGGAGTACTACTCAGCCACAATGAAGTGTAACCTTGGATGCATCTTAAGACTACAATGTTAAGTGAAATACATCAGATACATAAACTTAAATATTGCATGGTTTCTCTTATATGAAAAACCCAAAATATAAATATAGAGCAAAATAAAAGATAAGAGGGATTAGGGAGACAGAACTTTTGCAGACGGGAAGGGGACCAAGAAATGGAAGGAGGACAGAGAGAGGAAAGGATTAGGGGATGAAAATGAGAATTAAGATACATACAAATAGTAGCAACTCCCCATGAGCAATGTAATCATTATGTACTGTGAACTTTCTTATCTCCTATCATGAAAGGGAAAGCTGAGACCAAAATTATCTGTACTCACTAGTGCAATAGGCATTCCCACAAGCTCGGAGCTGCTTGTTCATGTGTGGGTCTTTTAAACGCTCCATGGCCAAGGTCCTAGCATGAGTCCACTGAGATTTCTCGTTTTGGCAACTTCAAGGGAATGATGATCTCACACAGAATGAAAGGTCACCAAAATGAAGCTGTTGTTAAATTTTTGTCCTTTTGAGACAGGGTTTTGCTATGTAGTTCAGGATGGTCTTAAACTCAATGATCCCCCTGCTTCAGCTTCCTAAGTGCTGGAATTATAGTGTGCACTACCATGCCCGACTCAAAGTTAGTTTTAAATTGACCTGAAAAAACAAAACAAACCAAAAAACCCCCAAAGTGGTAGCAATTCCCATTCTTAAGATTACATTGTATTCTATAAAATTTGAAAAAAATGAAGCAACTACTGGAAGCTCTACTGCTACCATTCTAATAAATCTTCACAACATTACCCTCTTCTGTAAGAGAGGTCCCAGGTAGGGGTGCAGAGTGTCTCTAAACGGGTGTCACTTTGAGCTGGCACATTCAGAGGGAGACACTAGTCTGGGAGATTATTGGAAATAAATTCCCAGTAAGTGGTTTTAGTTATAAAGTGCTTTTGTGTGGTCATGGAGGACAAGAAGGAGGGGAACAGTGGTGGTCAGCGAGTACATGTGTGGTGGCCCTGGGTCGGCAGGGAGGCGGACTGAGATGAGGGGATGAGACTGTCAGGGAAGCGGGCAGGAAAGGGAGCAGGATGGCTAATTTTTCTTTCCCTCCAATTCAGCCTCTCATTCTACTTGTGTGAGATATTACCAACATTTGCTTTTCTGCTACTTCTAAGCAAACTGCAGGATTATACTACCCCACCTCCCTGAAGTTAAGTATGATCATGTAATTTGCTATGGCCACTTGAAATGGAGTAGAAGTGACATGGGTGACGTCCTCACAGAAGTATGAAAAGGTTGGGCTTGATTTGCCATCCTGCTTTTTTCTGCTTTACCCAGGTATATGTACCTAGTCATGCAGAAGCGGCGTAAGATCAAAGAGAGAAACTTTACATGAATCAAAGAGACGAATCAAACCAAACCAAACCAAACAAGAACAAAACAAAACCAACTACTGTTACATTAAAGCCACTGAGATTTCTCTTGACCCTGATGTTCTAACCTGTCTCTTCCCCCACCTTCCAGCAGCCTCTCCTTACTCTCCTTTTCTTGTACCTTCCTCTTAATACTTCTCTTCTTCTTTCCTTCCTCTCCCTGTATTCTATGATTCCACTGCTATCCTAGAACTGCAAGTCACAAGAATCATGTTGTATATTCTTATTTTTAATGTAAAACATGGATACATTTGTGTTTTCATTTAAAAAGGCAATGTTTTTGTCTGTTTTTGGTCTTTCTGAGACAGAGTTTCACTATACAGTTCAGGCTGGCCTCAAACTCCCAGTGATCCTCCTGCTTCAGCCTCCCAAGTTCTGGAATTACAGGCATGTGCCACCAGGAAAATGATAATTTTTTGAATTAAATATTTTTTCTCTTGAATTTCAGTTTACCTGAGATAAACTAAAATTCATCTTTAGCTTATATAAAAACATATGCTTTCAAAACTGCTATGTTACCTAAACAAATGAGACTGCCATTGTGGATAGGTCCTCAATTTATTTTCTTCTGTGAACTAATGGGTATCAAGAAAAATAAAAGCACACCCCAGTCTTCCATGCAGTTCAGAAAACCCTCAGCTTCCCTGGAGCAGCCTCAGCAGTTAACCACTTTAGGTATAGTCGGTCTTTCAGCTGTCGCCAGTAATTTTATTAAGAAGGCTGGGGAAGCCAGAGAGTTGTGATGTCTATTTGAGATGGCAGGCCAAGCAAGGTTATATGAAGAACCACTAATTTTCATGCCCACTTACTCACAACATAACATTTAGCCCTGAGGTCACCCCCACCACCCTGAAAGTTGTTTTAAGCAATTCCAAGTCACTGCAGACACAAAGCAACAGAAAATAAAAGAGCAGGAAAATGCAATGGTGGCCTGGCTAATCATGCATATTTAAATAAGCACAACAGATGTGTATTTAAAAAAAATTCAGTCGGCTCTGGTTTGAAGTAAAAACATGCTTCACTAAGTAAACAGGATCATGGAGGGTTTTACACACAACAGTTCCTCAGAGATGATGTGGTGCAGGGAAGAAAGCAGAGGAACTGTTAACATTCACGTGGGAAACAGAAGAGCATGCAAAAGGAGCAAGGGTCCAGTGCAGAATTTTGAAGTCCACTTACTGCCTGCTTTTGTTCTTCCTCCTAGAAGTGTTGAAGATGAAAAAAGGCAGAGGAGAAAAGGAGAGAAATTAATGCCCATTACCGCAAACATTGGGAAGAAATGATAGGACAAATGAGGCGAAATGGGCCAGGCTCATGTGTCCTGAGCTCAAAGGCCTTGTCCACCAGACGAGCTAAATGTCAGGCCTCTACCCCAATCAGTTAGCTCAATGCACTGACTTCTGGAGCTGAAAGAAAAAAGGAACAAGACTAAACAAAACACAACCTTAGAAAGCATCGAAAACTTCTTTGACTACAGATGAAAGAATCTTGAGAGTCTGGCTTATCTAAGGTCAGTAACTATTTAAGGTAAGCTCAAAGCGGAAGTTCAACCACGGCTACTTCATGATTCACAGTACCCCTATGTGTTCAGAGACGGCCTAGGCCAGTGATTCTCAAGGTGTGGAACACAGACCTGCATCAGTATCACTTGGGAACTCATAAAAAATGCAAATTTTGGGCCATACCCCAGACTGGCTGACTGGAAGCTCCAGAAGTGAGAAACAGCAATGTGTTCCCAGAGCCCTTCAGCCCTAGTTTGAGACCTATTGCTCTAAATTCTCAACTAAGGGCTGGGGATATAGCTCAGCGGCACACAGCCTGCCTGGCAAGCACCAGTTCATGAGTTTGACTCCCAGAACAAAACAAAAAAAAAAACAAAAAACAAAACAAAACAAAACAAAACCTCGACTAGCAATTACCAGGCAGATGCTGTGCTGCTGAGCTATTTCCCCAGCCCCCCAAAAGAACCCTTGACCTCAGCTTTTCATTAATTTACCACAGGTTTATTTAACAATTCTTACACGTAACACTGAAACAAAGGTAAGTTCTCTTTTAGAACTTTATAGTAATAGGTACATAGAGCAGGCACTTGCTAACTATAGTTGACTGACCAGATAAATTTCTTCTTTCTACAGTAGACACTGTAGAAAGAAGAAAAAAACCAAAAGAGGAAATACACACTTTTGAGTTTCTCTCTCTCTCTTTGCTTCTTAGCTACTCTGTCTTTTAATGAATCTCTTTGGTTCCTCTTTCTGTGCCTCACCATGGGTAACTGGGCATGAAGCTCCTGCTCTTTAGTATGTAAGTCATAAAGTGATCACAGTGGTTCTACTTGAACTACATCCATGTGTGAGGCAGTCTCCACTGACCACGGGTCTAAGGAGGGATATGTGCTCCTGCTCTCTTAGAATCTATGGGTCTGGGTGTGAGGCAGAGTAATTTCAGTAAAGCAAAGGAACTGCAAAAGGGAAGGGGTAAGCAAAAACTTGGAGAAAACAATTTTTATTCCTGCAAGGAGAGACATGGATTAGAAATTAAATGAACACAAGAGATCCCACAAGGAGACTCTGGCTCTTCCCTTTCACAATGAAAACCAGCTGCCAGCAGCCTGACCAAAGTGAACTCCCAGGACCCCAGGCAGAGGGCCCTGAGCACCAGCTCAGCCTCAAGGAGGACAGGCTTTCCGTCTCTGCACCTGGCAAGCATGGCTGGCCTTGGGTCAGGAGGGGACAGTTTTGCAGGGGAAAGTGTTCTCCCTTCCCAGTCAGACTTCTCTCTAGGGCTGGACACTGCTTACACTCACTAGGCAAGGCAAACAGCCATAGGAGATGACTAAACAATTTAAAAATGTGCTTTTATTGATGGCACTAGGTGTTGAAATGGAAACTGAGTTGAGGAGGGGATGGAGTCCTATCTGAGGTCAAAAGGCCAGTAGATTCGTCTTTTCTGAGGACTCTTTCTAAGATACCTCCCCTGTCTGCACTCTTTCCCCAGCTTTGGTATTAGAGATAACACTGGCTTAGTTTATAGAATACAGAAATTTGAGGAAGTAATGTTTCTACTCTCGCATTCTGTGACTCTGTTATGCAAGTTTGTTCAAAAGACAAGAAATCATTGTGATCTGCAGTGCATATACTTATCAGGCTAGGATGGGATGGTGGACAGGGCAGCATTCTCAGGACTCAGAGGCCTTTCCTGTCAATGGCGGTAGGAGAAGGTGGACTTCGACAAAATGTTACCTAGGATGGTGGCGTATAACTTAAACTCACAAAGTTATTCAGATAAGGTCTTTAAAGTTCTGTCAACACACTAAACAGGTGGACTGGGGATATAGCTCAGTGGTGCAGCACATGTCTGGCAAGCACAAGGTCCCGAGTTCGGTTCTCGGTACCAAAAACAAACCAACAAAAAACAACCCCAAAAAGCCATACTACACAGGTCAGATATAAGGTCTTAAGCCTTTATGTTATCAGTTAATCAGCTGGGTCTAAACACTGATGACAAGGAGCAGTGCCAACTTTATTTAAGGGAGTTATAATACTTCCTTATAAAGTGCAAATCTAGACTTGAAAACGCAGTCTCTCAGAAATGGAGACAGTCTGGCCAGGTAATGGCATAGCTACTGTAGTCATCTATACAAAAATTTACATTTTAACTGGATAAACATTTGCAAATGAGGTTGAAATCTAAAACTGCAGAAATCAGCTGGCAAATATTTTAAAAACAGTATCAGAAACATGAAAAATGAAATAGAAAAATGTTGGGAGTATGAGTGAGAAACCAAAATACAAGCACATAATTATTCTACATCGAGTAAATGTGAGCCAGAGGTTATCTTTAAACTCATTAATCAGAGGAAAAACATAAGTTAAAGATATGTACAGATATACGCATACTTTAGTATCGGTCTATATTGTATCACTAAAAGAGAAAAAATAAATGAGAAGAAAATTTCTGACACTTCTTGGTCATAGAAATTGAATTCACTCACTACTGTTCACCAAATACCTAACATGACACTTACGAACACAATACATTTTTGTTATATAAACATACAATTAGTTTTTTGGCCTTTTTCCAAAAATGGGAGACCTCTGTTGAATGAATTACTGCACAATGGTCCCACTTTAATATACTTAAATTATTGGTTTTCAGATACAAAGATAGAGTGCACAGTATTTTACTGAAGTGGTGGAATGAAAGAACTCCCTGTGAAATGGAAATGTACTGTTGATGTATTTTAATTTATGAGCCTACCAGACCATGTGGCTTGATTGTCCATTTGACAAACTGCTTACAGCTGCTTTATGAACAAATTAAATGGTAACAGACTGAACATCAGTGAAGGAAAGACAGTCCTTTGAAATTAAAATTAGGACTCTAAAGGGTACTTTCATTATAGATTGGTGAAATTTTTTTTTTTTTTTTTTTTTTTTTTTGTTATGGGGAATCAAACTCATGACCTTGCGCTTGCCAGGCTGGTGCTGTGCCACTGAGCTATATCCCCAACCTGGAATTTTTTTTAATAGTGGGAAAATGTTTTTGAGATTTTAACAGAAGTCACTGATTTTTATGTATGACCTTTTAGGAATGCATGCAATATACAAATTAAGATTGTGCTGTAATACTTTTAGGAAGCTAGACACCCTATACATCATATCTTCAACTGCGAATTCAATTTGGTAGATAAAAAAAGACAACATTTCTATGTTTGTGTTTGTAAATTTCTCCTCCCAGTCTTACGGCCTCAGTCTGGATAAATGAAAAGGTATTTAAGAATCTGGCAGGGGTCCTACAAAATTGGCTGGCAGGATCTTGCTTATTTTACTGATATTATACAAGAGCTAAAAATATAAAGAAAGTTAGGGCTAGGGGTCAGTGTTCTAGCTACTAACTCATTCTGCTTAGCCCTTGAATACAGATGTCAGTGGGCCACGTCAAGGTGGCAGTGGTTATGCCTAGGGCTCAGCACAACAGCTCTAAGGAAGACGACGGACAATTCAACAGAAGGGAAAGTATACCATATTAATTAGGTGAAAAAGACTCTGCCTTCCCTTCAGTTTCAGAAATCTTTTATCTAAAAGATGAAATAAAATCATAGTGGGGAGCTGAGCATGATGGCTCATGCCTTTAATCCCAGCACTCGGGAGGCTGAGGCAGGAGGATCATTGTGAGTTCAAGACCAGCCTGGGCTACAAAATGAGTTCAAGGCCAGCCTGAACTGCATAGTGAGACCCTGTTTCAAAAAACATAGCGCCATGGGTTTAGCTCAGTGGCCTAAATGCCTGCCTGGCAGGCATGAGGTTGTGAGTTTGATCCCTGGTACAAAAAAAAAAAAAAAAAATCATAGTGGGACACCTTATCTATGTGTGTGTTATGTTTGAGAACATCTTTCTGAAAGTCAAGTTGTAAAGGGAGAGGGTGAGGCACCCCTTATTATCCCCTACCCTCAGGTATACCCACTCCACTCAGAGGGCTTCCAGTCCCCACAAGGTCTAAGAATTACACAGGCCAGACAGGTTAATGTGCACTGTGGCTGCTTTGAGTGGGTGACTGAGTAGCTTAGCTGTGTATCTGACAACTGCTAGTAGCAGTGTATGGACGAGGTATTTTGATAAGGTTTTCTTTCAACCAGGCTCATTCTGAGGGGAAATTCTGCTAACGGGGTTAGTGTAGAAAAAGTCCATACAAAGCAACTCTAATACCCAGGACCAAGCTAGGAAAACAAAAACAAAAAAGCTCAAATCTAAAAGAAGCAATTGTCTTGAGGAAGTCAAAAGTCAGTTAAAAGCACAAATACAGTATCTGTCCACCTTGCCAGAACCCACCAACTTCATTACCAAGGGATTACTTTAAAATGCAGAGGCTGAAGTCTCTAAGATGCTATTTCTTAGGTTCCCACTCCTAGTTAGAGCCCTGTCACCCCAAGTCTGGTGATTGCACAAATCTCTTATTACACTTTAGTGTCTCCTTTTTTTTTTTTTTTAACTTGTAGCAAGTATCCTCCTAAACTTGTTTTTGTTGTTGTTGTTGTTTAGACAGTTTCACTGTACAGCTCAGGCTATCCTTGAACTCATGGTGATCCTCCTGCCACAGCCTCCCTAGTGCGGAGATTACAGGCATGCACCACAATGCCCAGCTTCTAAACTTGTATTTTAACACCTTCAGTCACCCCTTTATTGCAGCATTCAGTTCATTCCCTGTGGCCTGGCTTTTGAGGCCTTCCACATGTGATTTTTTGCTCTGGCTGCTAAGTCTGTGTCTTGCTACAAAATGCAGTATGTTCACAGCATTGACAGGCAGGTCCTTGGAAACTCACAGCATGACACCAGGTGTTCTGCACTCTGAAATTAGGAAAATATTTCTATTTAATGCCAATAAATTGTCTAGGTGAGGACATTTCAGTGCCAACCATGCCTTTCCTCACTCTAGGATAAGGGACTATAATATATGCCCTTCAACACACCTAGAAAAACCTGAATTATCTTGGATTTATTCAAGTCCCAATAGACTAAAAGTACAGCTAATAAGCTATTTTATTTTTAGTAAGGTTATTATTTAGAATTGGTTTGTGTGGTCGTTTTTTATGTCAACTTGAATGGGTTGAGATAGCCAGTAAATGGTACAACTATCTCTGGGTGTCGGTAAGGGTATTTCCAGCAGAGACTGGGATATGAATCAGTAACCAAGAAAAGAAGATCCACTTTCATTAACGCAGGCAGGCACCACCCAATCCACTGAGGAACCGGACAGAACAAAAAGGCACAGGGAAGGTAAATGTCTGTCTTCTGGAGCAGGACATTGGTCTCTGCCCGCCTTAGACACTGAAGCTCCAGGCCTCCTCCCGTCCTTATCACAGTGACTCCCCTCCTCCACTCTGGCCTGCAGGTCACCCCATCAGCTCTCCTGTGTGCAGGTCTTCAGTCTGTACTGGATTATACGCCAGGCTTTCCTGTGTCTCCAGGTAGCAGAGTGTGTACCATGGGACTTCTCTTGCCTCCATTAATCAAACGAGCCAACTTAATCATTTCTCTTTTCTACATCTTCATATACCCTATTGATTCTGTACCTCTGTAAACATCCTCATATAGTTTGCCTCCCTATACCTATTAAAACAGGGCACTTGATGTTTGTGAAGTATTTGGAGGGAATATCTGAAAATTTAAACTTTGAGTAGCTGGGAAATATTTACACATACTACATTTATAGGTTAATACCCTACCTATAAGCATCCTTATTTATTTATAAAAACAACCAATCAAGAACATTACCCTTTTTTCTTTTCTTTTTTTTTTTTTTTTTGTGGCACCAGGGATTGAACTCACAACCTTGCGCCTGCCAGACAGGTGCTTAGGCTACTGAGCCAAATTCCCAGTCCTAGTTTTTTGAGGTAGGGTTGCACTGTGTAGCTCAGGCCGGCCTTGTGCTTGTGTTGTAGCCCAAGCCGGTCTTGAACTCTACAATGCTCTTCCTACCTCAGCCTTCCAAGTGCTGGGATTAAAGACGTGCATCACAATGTTAGCCTTTTTTCCATTCACTAATTTTTCATAATCAGCCTTTACATTTATTTCAATAATTTTTATACCTAATTAGGCCACATTTAAGGAAGTTTACCTGAAAACTGGTTCTAGGCCCAGGCAGTGATGGAGGCTGTCAGGTGGAGACCCTGGCGGGGAAGAGAAGCCAGAGAGGCCCTGGCTCTTACCTTCAGCAGCTTCATCAGCCCCTCCAGCTGGACCATCAGCTCCCGCCTGCTCTCCTGCAGGGCAGACATCCTTTGTTCCAGCTCATCTTTCCTCTGCCTGTCCAAGAGGAAAAACTCATCAGAAACAAAATTCTGGTGTATTATGCTAGGTGGGTACTGACAGTTGCTGGATTCATACTACAGAAGTACCTCAGGTCACGTGTTCTTCTGTTTGCAAACAATTTGGTTCGCAAACAAAATATTTGGAAAAATTTTGCTTCTGTTTGCAAACTCTCCATCAGGTGACAAACATGACCATGGCCATCTTCCCCACAAACGCAAATGCAGCTAACTTCCCTCAAATCGTAAGACAAGTAAGTTTGTAAGTGTATACGTCTTCTATACCATCTGCATGATTCAAAAGGTTGTTGAATACCTACAAACGAATCCTGTTCTTTGTGTATCTTTTGACAAACAGATGTCAATATTTTAAAAAATTTATTTTTATTAGTATATGTCTGCAATACATAATGTTTACGTTCTGTGTGTGAAGTTGGTACATGTATATAACATATGCCAGTTCCCTTTTTTCATTCACTTTCACCCTGCTCCCTCCCAAAAGTTAATATTAATGTAGAGGAATTTACCAATTGCAATAAATTCTGAGAAATTATTTTCTATTTCTAAACTGTAAAGCAATTCTGCATTTTCTTTTAGAAGTTTTAAACTTTTGTCTTCATGCTTCAAGGGTCTGGTGTTGGTTTGTGTGTGAAGCAGAGGGTCAGGCTACTTGCCTGTTTTGGCAAATTTATTAAATGTCTCCTCTTTCCATGTAATACAGAAGAAACTCCCTTTGAAATTAACTGCTTTATGATCTTTCAAGTTTTAGATACCCCTTAGGCTCAGATTAAATTTCTGTTTTTTGTTGCCTTATGTGACATCCTTGGACTCAGCCCTGTCCCTATTAAATCTATGAGATTTTTCAGATCCTTCCAGCTTAACAGGCACCTGAGGCAACCCCAGTTCCAGCAATGGTTAAGAGTCCTAGATGACAGGCTTTGCTTTTTTATACATAAAAACAGTCATGTGTGCCTGAGCTAGGGAAAGAAAACATGTATCTTGTTTTTCTCCACCCTTCTTAGTATAACACCAAACACACTAACATCCCAAATATGTGACAGTGAACCACAGAGCTGCCAAAATTTCAGCTCAACTATATTTAGAAACTAAAATGAATTTTTAGGAGAAGGGGAAGCTCTATATCTCTAGTGATCTTTACCTGCATAGTTTAAGTTCTTTGACTCACTTATTGATGATATAAATCCAAACACTAAGACACCTATGCAAAACACAATAATCTCCATTCTCTAGGACAGTGGTGGTGAATCCATGGCATACATGCTGCAGCTGGCTGTTTGTTATCACTGAAAGCTCTAAAAGGTTTGCCATCACTGCTCTGGGAAAACAAATCATGATTGATAGACTAAATGACCTAAGCCAAAAGAAGAGAGAGAGAGGCGGGAAAAAGGAAGTATTCGGCTATGCAGAATCCCAGATGACAGCTCGTTAAAAATCAACTATGGAGCCAGGAATATAGCTCAGCAGCACAGCACCTGCCTGGCAAGTGTGAAGTCCTGAGTTTGATTCCTGGTACCAAAAAAAAAAAAAAAAAAAAAAAAAAATTCAACTGTGGAATGTTACATACCACAACCTACAGAACCACCATTTGGGAATCCAGAGTTCTACTTCTTATAATGTCTTTACTTACAGAAGAGTAAATATACACCTTTCTAAGGTATACAGGAAATAAGGCCCAAAAACAGACCAGATCATTCATGGCATGTTCTTCTGGGAAGATGTCTTCATTCCCTTTTATTTTTTACTTTTATTTTTATTTTTTTGTGGCACCGGGGATTGAACTCACAGCCTCACGCCAGCCAGAAAGACACTTAAGCCACTGAGCCAAACTGCCAGCCCTAGTTTTTTGAGGCAGAGTCGCACTATGTAGTTCAGGCTGGCTTTGTGCTCATGTTGTAGCCCAAGCTGGCCTCGAACTCCCAACGCTCCGCCTACCTCAGCCTCCCAAGTGCTGGCATTAAAGGTGTGCACCACTGCACCCGGCCTTTTCATTCCCTTTTAAACAGCATCAAACTGGGAGGTAACATTGCTCTCTATTCCCACGGTGATTCTATCCTTTCTTTGTTTTTATGTTTGTTTGTTTGAGACAGGGTCTATGTAGTTCAGGCTGGACTTCAACTCACTATGGACCCTAGGTTGGTGATCCTTTGTGCCTCAGCCTCCTGAGTGCTGGGTTGACAGATATGTGCTATCATACCTGGCGGTCTGTCCTTAGTTTCTTGATCCCTGAGACATTATATTCGTATGGAAGTAGGAAAGCAGCACAGTCGTGGTGTGATTCCACCTTGGCTTTGTGTCTCACAGGTGGTGTGTAGGAAACATGCTTCTTCGCAGAGTCCTGGTCTGACTGAAGTACCAGGAGAACATACTCATAGGAAAAGGAAAGTTATTCCTGACAAGAGTGTGTGGAGTCAGACTTTGTATTTACAATAGAAGAACAAGAACTGCAACGTGATGTTCTTAAACCAATGACAGAAGTACAAACACTGGCCCACCTGCCCTGGGATTTGAGGGAGACTTGTATTTACCTAGCTCTGTACAAAGGCTTAAGTTCTCAAAGTGACTAATGATGGAACTCAGCAGTGTGTTCTAATAGGACTGGTTATAGACAAGCAGATTCTATCTGAGAAGTTTGGCTTCCTGAGCTATAAATTCCCACCGTAAATTATAGAGGTGTAGTACTGCTGCTTACCTCAGCAACCGTAGCTCTGCCAGCAATGTGGGGTTCTGCTGGGCCTTCTCGGGAGTGGGCTGGGAGGCCTGCTCATGCTCCAGGCGGAGGCGCTGGATCTCCTGCAGAATCTCTCTAGTGAGCAATGAAAGAAAGATGGTTGCCTGTACTTCCCAGCTCCCGCTCTCCTTCTGCTACAAGTTTTTAGCCTTGCAATGCCTCCTGTACCAACCTTACTGATTGTTTCCAAAGCATCGCGATGCAGAGTGGACACTTTCTAAATAGCACCTCACCTGACATTTCCTCTATAAAACAATCCTTTCCAGGGCAAAAATTTAAAAACTTTTCAAGAACTTGAAAAATCTCCAGGACAGGGAAATGACAACCTGAATGCTTTATTTACCCTGTTCCTCTCTGGGGGAAAGGAAAAGAGAACTTGTAACCTCTAATGCAGGTCCAAAGCCAACTTTTTGACGCATTCCCTGTCCCAGCCAGCTTCTCTGACCTCTGACAACTGACTGAAGGCCAGGTGCCATTTTCTCTCCTGCATGTTATACAAGGTCTTCATGCCTTCAAATGAGTTTTTAAATGAGAGGCCAGTCATATACAGGAGGTGAGCAAGGCCAAGATGACTACATATAACAAAACATTGTTAGAAGTAGTGGAGAAAGGATCCTGAGGGGTCACACTAGTGGGGCTGGGGACTGAGAAAAAGAATCTAACAAGGGCCGAAGAGCAGCACTTTGGATAACCACAATTAGCAGCATGCATATATGCACCAGCTAGAGTCCAGGGCATTTCCTGGACTTGTGGGATCTTCCTGTGTGGTTAAAAGCTGCAAGGAAAACAAGCCCCAGATATGATAATTCTGGACTTGAAAAAAGGGCTTAACTTCTGCATTCTTACCTGTTCTTGTTTTCCAGTTCTGCAATGAGCTGTCTCTGCTGTTTGTTGGCATCAAAATTAAAGCTCACGTCAGTGGGAGGACGAGTCTAAAATGGAGAGTTTTTTTCTGATTTAAATATATGCAGAGTCTGAGACTGCTGAGTTTTGAGGTATAATTTACATACTATAGAATCCGTCCGTTTTAGTGTACAACTCAGTGAGTCTTAGTAAATTTAAATAACTATGCAACCACCCACTACAATCCAGTTTTAGAGTATTTTCCATCACCACAACATGCCCATTCGTTGTCAACTGCCATTCACAACCCCGACTCAGCAACCACCACCAATTTCAGTAAGTCTTCTCTAAAAACGTCACAGAAATACAATCAAACAACATGGAGGCTTTGTTTTTATGAGGCTCATCCATGAAATCAGTAGTTTCTTTTGATTCGTTTTGTTGTTGAGTAGCATTTCAGTGTTTCCAGTGTTGGGTCATTACAAATGAAGCTGCTATGAACTCTGCTCTCTCATCTTTGTGTCAATGTTTTCATTTCTCTTGGGTAAATACATTATCATGGAATTGATGGGTTATATGGTAACGCTGAATTTAAACATCTGAGGAATTGTTAAACTATTCCTGGCCAGGCGTGGTGGCACACGCCTTTAATCCCAGCACTCGGGAGGCTGAGGCAGGAGGATCATTGTGAGTTTGAGAACAGCCTGGGCTACAAAGTGAGTTTAAGGCCAGCCTGAACTGCATGGTGAGACTCTGTCTCAAAAAACAGGGCTGGGGATTTAACTCAGTGGCTTGAATACCTGCCTGGCAGGCAGAGGATTGTGAGTTCAATCCCCGGTATCAAAAAACAACAACAACAAAAAACAAAAAACAAAAAACAAAAAAACAAAAACCTGTTCCTAAGTGTCTGTACTATCTTACAATGCCACTGATAATGAAAGTTCCAATTCCATACCCTTACCAACACTTGTTATTGTAGTCTGATTTATAACCATCCCCGTGAGTATGACATTCCTAATGCTAAGTTTTAAAACACTGTAATTTACATACCATAAAATCTACTCTTTTAAAATGTAGAATGTGTGGGTTTTAGTGTAATTATGAGGTTGTAAGATCATCACCAATTACAGAATATTTTCATTATCCCTACAGACATTCCCATGTTCATTAGTAGTCATTCTTCATCTCTCATTTCTTGACATCCACCATTCTATGAATTTACCTATTCTGTATATTTCATATAAATTCAATCACACAATATGTGGTCTTTTTTATCTGGCTTTCACTTTGCAAAAGATTTTCAAGGTTCACACATGCTGTACCATGTGTCAGTACGTCATCCCTTTTTATTGCTGAATAATATCCCATAATGTAGATATGCCACACTTTCTTTTCAAGAGTTGATGGACAAAAAAAAAAAAAAAAAAACCAGAGTTGATGGACATTTGGGGCATTTCCACCTATGGGCTATTCTAGATAATGCTGCTATGAAGTTAAGTTTTTTTGTTTTGAGACAAGGTTTCGCTATGTATTCCAGATTGGCCTCAAACTTGTGGCAATCCTCCTGTTTAGCAATGTGAGGGCTGGGATTATAGGCATACACTACCACACCCCTGTAGAGTTATGTTTTTATTTATCCTATGTTTATATCTAGGAGTGGAATTTCTGGGTCATATGGTAACTGCCTTTTGAGAAACAGTTACCGAAGTGGCTGCATTATTTTATATTCCTACCAACAATGTACAAAGGATTCACTTTTCTTTTTTCTTTTTTCTTTTTTTTTTTTTTTTTTGGTGTTTTCAAGACAGAGTCTCCCTATGCAGTTCAGACTGGCTTTGAGCTCATTTTGTAGCCCAGGCTGGTCTTGAACTTGCAAGGATCCTCCTGCCTCAGCCTCCAAGTGCTGAGATTCAAGGTGTGCGCCACCACACCTGGCACTTTTCCCATATTCCTGCTAACACTTGTGCTGGTCATCTTTTTGATCCTAGTGCAGTGATGCGAACCTTTCAGAGCTTTCAATGATAAGAAACAGTTGACTTCATCACATATGCCAAAGGTTTGCCGCCATTGTCCTAGTGGGTGTGAAGTGGTATCTTACTATGGACTCATCCAAAATATCAAAAAAGAGCTGGGGATAGAGCTAGTGTGAAGGCCTTGGGCCCAATCTCTGTACCACTAAGGAAACAAGGGGGAGAAAATATGATAGCCAACTGACACAAAATAGGGAAAAGGATGACAAGGTGATTTCCCTTTCATTAAGCGAACAGAACAGAACCATCTGTGAGGCTCTGTGATGACTGTGCTTCACTCTGCACTCCTGGTTCTGCCAGAAACATAACCTGTGTGAAACAGAAACCTTGTTTTCTGCCTAGAGCCTGAAAAGTCAGTAAGTGACTCTTTTCAGAGGAGTGTCTTCTAAATAAACGGGTAAAACAGCATAGCAAGTCTAGGTGGGGGGATTTTTTTTTTTTTTTTACCAGACTAACAAATATTTTTCTTTTTTCAAAGAAAAAACAAATTGATCTTCTTCTTCTAAAGCAGCAGGGACCAGCAGACAGCTGAGTAAATTTTCTATATTATATTTGGGGTCTTGTGAGAACCTGAGATGAGCCTCAGAAAAATGACTTGTTTGAGGCTGAATCTGGCTATGAAAAACAGGTTCGTAATTCCTGAAAACTGGAGTAAAAAGTCTAATGTCTAGTAGGGTGGGGACCTGGAGAATTGTGGAAGAGGAATGTGTTCTGAAAGGAATTTGTTTCACATGACAAACAAAACGCTCTAGTATTTCACTGGAAATGTCTAAGGAATCTTTCCAGTTTTGAGTGTCCGACTGCAAAGCTGAGCCATCTTCCACAGCAGAGGTTAGCGCAGGAATCAAGAGTCACTGTCAACAGAGATTCCCAAGGAAGTAAGACTCCTTGGCTTCTGGAAGCACTGTTACTCAAAAGCAAAGAAGCAGACAGGGATGAGGAGTTGGGCAGACCAACAGGGAGAACTCCCTCACCTAGGTGTCTAACAAAGCCTTAGTTCATGTAAACATTTTTTTTTTGCAGCACCAAGGATCAAATTCACAACCTCGCGTCTGCCAGACAGGCGCTTAAGCCACTGAGCCAAACTCCCAGCCCTAGTTTTTTGAGGCAGGGTCGCACTATGTAGCTCAGGCCGGCCTTGCACTCACGTTGTAGCCCAAGCCAGCCTCAAATCCACAATGCTTTTCCTACCTCAGCTGCCTGAGTGCTGGGATTAAAGGCGTGCGCCACCACGCCTGACTAAACAAATGTTAAATACAGCCAGGTGGCCATGATGTATGTCTAAATGCTTCACGTATTGAGATTTAATCCTCACTGAGTAGTATTAAAGCAGGTGGAAGCTACACTGTCCAGAGATGGGACTTTGAGGGGTAATTAATATTAGCCAAGCCCCATGAGGATTGAGCCTGCTTTATTCTAGGGAGGAGACCACATGTGGTCCCTGGCTCTTGCTGTGTGATGCCTGCATTGCCTCAGGACACTCTCAGCCAGGTCATCACCAGACATAGCCCTTTGACCTTGGACTTTCAGGGCTGTGAGTCAAAATAAACCTTTTCAAGTTAGCCTGCTTTAGGTATTTCATTACAGTAACGAAGAATGGACTAATACAACAAACAGAGAAACTTACAATTTTATTTATTCACCACCTTAAACACCATGGGCTCTTAAAAAAAAAATCACACAAAAACTCAAGGCAGAGGCCTAAATGCCAGAACACTAAAGGGAGTAACAGAAATGAAATTATAAGATGCTACACTTTGGCTTGAAGAGATCAAACACAATTTCTTTAAAAATTTAATACTTTGTTATTTTACTTTTCTTGTTGCTGAGACAAAATATCTGACACCCAAAGTTAAAGAAGAAAAGGTTTATTGCAGCTCAGTTTGAAGAGGCTTTGATCCATAGTTAGCTGGCTTCAAGGCAGGGTGGCATGGCAAAGGGGCATCACAGAGAAATACTGTAGTCCACAGCAAGCAGGCAGGGACATTCACCCTCTTTCTGTCTCTTATACGGTGTGCAGGCTACCTGCCCAAGGGTGGGTGTAGCATGCACACCTTTAATCCTACCAGAATTATGTCAAACCAATCAGTGGACTGATCCCAGCACCAAACACTCTAGATCCAGCTGCCTCTGAACCCCGTCCCCTGGACCCATGACTACATGAAGCTTTTGGGGAGACATCTAGACACAGCCATAACATTTATACATTTACTGATTCATTTATGAGGCTCTTACTATGTGTCAGGTACTATTCCAGCCCCTGATATACATCGGTGAGACAGTCCCCACCTACTGGAGGTTACAGAACACTGCGAGAGATCAGAAACCAAGAAATGAGCATTCATGTCAGCAGTGACATGTGAAGAAGAAATACATCATAATGAAACAGTGGGTGGTGACAGAAGACTCTTTTTCAATGAGATGGTTCTGACAGGTCTGTCAGAGACCACTGAAAAGAGGAAGCAAACCAGAAGGTCTGAGGGAGGTCATGCAGGTTAGAAAGGACACGTGCTAAGGCCTGCCACTGGCCCCGCTTGGTACCTGCAAGGGAGCAGAGAAGGAGAGGGTGATGGAGAGGGAAGGGACAGGTGGGGGCACCTAGGTCATGCAGGGTCTCTGAGCTATGAGGTTGAGGGGTCTGTTTCATTTTGAATGGGGTGTGAAGCCACTGCAGCATTTTGAGTAGAGGAATATGAAATCTGATTATATACATAAAAAAATAATAAAAACATTGTTCTAGACTGAGGATATTCAATGGTAAGAGTGCTTACCTAGCAAGCATGAGGTCCTGGGTTCAATCTTCAGCACCATAAAAACAACAAAAAAACCCTCTCAAGTTACATTATAAAAACATTGCTCTATAGTTACATAAATGCCTAATTTAATAAATGAGGAAGAATAAATCTCCCATGTAGAAGAATTTCCAAATAATGTATGAACATAGTCTACCCTCAAAGAGATGGAAGCTGGGCGTGGTGGTGCACGTCTTTTAATCCCAGCACTCAGGAGGCTGAGGCAGGAGGATCACTGTGAGTTTAAGACCAACCTGGGCTACAAAGTGAGTTCAAGGCCAGCCTGAACTGTATAGCAAGACCCTGTCTCAAAAAATAGGGCCAGGGATTTAGCTCAGTGGCCTAAGCACCTGCCTGGCCAGCGTGAGGTTGTGAGTTAGATCCCTGGTACCAAAAAACAAAAACAAAAACAAAAACAAAACAAAACAAAAAAAAACAAAGAGATGGAGCTTCACTCCCATTTCTGCATGGTCTGTGCAAACTGGCTTCCTTCCAAAGAGTATACTGTGGAAAGGGGAAAAGGGTAACTTGATGTTGGAGAAACCTGAGAAACACTACACCTAGGTGATCAAGGTCAACATTAATGTGACAAACTTTGTTGACCGCATGCATCCTTGTTCCAATGCGGTGAAAATGGCATTTTACCTCTTCCTCCCCAAACCCATAACCCCATTCTCATTGAAGAAAAACATCAGATCCTTTATTCCCAAATAAGGGCTATGTATAACTAATATTTAAGGTCATCAAAAACACAGAAAGTCAGAAAAACTGTCACAGCTAAGAGGAATTTAAGGGATTTGGGAATGTAATTCATAGTTACTGTATCAGTATTGTTTCATTAACTACAACAGATGTGCAATACAGAGGTAAGATGTTAATGATCAGGGAAACTAGATATGGAACACAGTGAACTCTGCATCATTTTTGGAATTTTCCTGTACACCTAAAACAGTTCTAAAATAAAGTTTATGAAAACAGGTAAATGCACGATACTGCTTTAGCATCTAGGTGGATATTTACTATAGTGGGATAGGATTGGAAGCAGGGCAGCTAATAAGGAGTCCTAGCTCTGCTATTTATTGGCCATTTGACTGTTATTTTACTACACTTTCTTTGCTTGTCTGTAAAATGGGAGAATTTACTGAAAGTGATATGGTAGGGTTTTAATGATACAATATAGGGAGTAGCTCTATAAACGTTAATTATTGTAACTCAAAGTTTTATTTTAAAAACTTACTATATACCCTCTATGTGCAAATCTACGTAGCAGCAGAGCCAGAAAACTACAATTGAAGATCAATAAGCACTGTGATGCTTACAGGAAGGTCTATAGCTCTGGGTTTGGTGAAATTTCGGAATTTCTGTAGTCAAGGCAATAAATTCACATCACTAAAATGCAAGGAAGCTTCCAGGCCCAGGGGAAAGATTCAGGACTTGGAGCATTTGAAGCAGAAGAAAAAGCCAAAGCCCCCTAAGAAACCTCTGCTTGGTAAACACAGTAACACTGTCACAGATCCTGTCTGCATTCGCTCTGGAGAACAGTGACCGTGCCCTAGTCCATGGGTCACAGTCTACGTTCTAGTATTCCCCATACACTGTTGCTTCTGTCAGTTGGGTTATGTGCTTAACAAGACTGCTTGCTCCTAGCTGCACTTGCTATTTCATTCATAAGAGTGCTATTTCTATGAAACCCACATTAAATAGAATAAGCTGCCACTGCATTTTTCATGGTAAGACAGCTATAAATATTTGGAAAAATTATGAAGAGAAATCTGTTCTTGTATCACAAGAGTTTTTAAGTACTTATTACACTGCAAAAAACTGAAAAGGGAAGCGGGACTTGCATCAGGTGGGAGTGTTTTCTGCCAAAGAAATAACCCAGAGCTCCATGAGCCTTACACTCAATGAAAGGGTATAGTTCTACACAAAACTATATAGAGAAATATAGAAAGGAATGTTACGGGATGGAGCTACCCTGTTTATGGTTCTTCACTTTAACTTACTTTAAAAATAACACATTTCCTTTCACTCATTACTAGATTTAACACCTATTAAGATTTTGTCCCACTTGCTTTATCTATCCCGTATGCTCTTTCTCTTTGTTGAAATATTTTTACGCAAATCCCAGAAAACCTCAGTGTCAGTTCATCCCAACATACTTCAGAAGACACCTTCTTAAATATATTAAGCCAGCTTTATAGCCAAGTGTGGTGGTACATGACTGTAATCCAGCACGTGGGAGGCTAAGGCAGGAGGATCACCAAGAGCTCAAGGTCAGTGTGAACTGTAGAGCAAGACCATGCCTCCAAAAAAACAAAACAAAACAAAAAAACGTTTAAACCAGCTTCTGATCAGCTGAAGAACTTCTAGTCAAATTAGAGGGCTTCCACTGAGCAACAACTCATGCAGCCATGGGCCTAGCTCTAAGCCAGAGACCTACAAGGCAAGTGACTAACTCCTGGACTCCTAGGGTTCCCAATTCAAGTGGAATGAGACCTGTGAAACTTCAACTCAATGATTACTTCACAAAAGCTATCCTTGTCATCCCTTAAAAAGCACAGGTAACAGCTCTAGTCTTAGAACCTTTTCTCAGGATCCAGAGCCAGTCTAAACCTTCAGTGAATATCTTGGGGCAGCTTGTTGAAGGAGGCTCACTGCAAGATCCCCCATGGAACCATCTCCCACCCTAAAGATGGACTCTGGGTTGTCCACAATATACCGGTGATAGGAAAAGTAGCATTACTCACACGTAGGAGAACTTACTTGATTCTAGATCCTTTGATTAATTTTCTTAATTTTTAAATGCAACAACATAAAAATTTGTAATTTTTGTTTTGTTTTCTTCCCCCACTCCCTCCCTCCCTTCCTTTCAGTGGGGTCTTACATTGCACAGGTTGGCCCTGAACTCCTGGATTCAAATGATCTGCTTACTTCAGCCTCCCAAGTAGCTGGGACTATAGGTCAGTGCCACTTTGATGGGTAACTTATTGTAATTTTCTAATGTCACATTTCTAAATATTCTTCCATACCAGTGGCTTTTTCTTTTTGGACGGGGTCTCATTTTGTGGTGCAAGCTGGCCTCAAACTTACTGTATAGTCCCATGGGGATTCTCCAGTCTCAGCCTCCTGAGTGCTGGGATAACAGGTGTGTGCCACCATGCCTAGCTTCATCACTGTAACACAACCACTTGGTACAATTGCTCTGACAGCTTTAACAAAGCAACATCACATGATAAATTATCACTGGTGACAAATGTGGATGCTGGCAACACAGTATCATGTAGTTAGGGCAAAGGACAATGAAGGTGTCTGACAGTAATCAATTCCTTCCTATCATGAAGCAGAATTTGTTCTTTCAAGAAGCTTCTTGATCAGTTTTGATGGAATAAAGAAAAAGTTTATTGGGCCATAACAAAATTTTTACAAAACCAAAAGTTGCACATCTGTATCAAATTCAAAGTCAATTGTTTTCAATCAGTAAAACCTGAGCACTAAGGAAGAAATGGAAATCTTTTCTACTGGGCATCACAGCATTACTCCAACCACAGGTAGTGATCTCTAAACTGTGAAGACAAGAAAGAAATCCTAGAAAGTCAGGATATAATTTTTAATGTGTAAATTTGGCTAGAAAGGTGATTTTCCAGTGTTTTCCTAACAGTTTTTATTTTTCCCCCTCCTCAACCTATTCCAGACCAACCAGGTATGAAAAATCAAGGAAACATCAAGGTTCAGATTTTTCAACTCTCTCTTTTTTTTGAGACAGAGTCTCACCATACAATTCAGACTAGGGTTTGAACTCACTTTGTAGCCCAGGCCGGCTTCAAGCTTGCAGAGATCCTCCTGGTTCAACCTCCCAAATGCAAGGATTACAGCTGTGTGCCACTATACCCAGCCAGTAGATTTTTCAACTCTTAAATAAGGCCAGAGATTTATTTGACAAGTTGACTAAAGTCTCAATGCTTAATCCTTTCTAGTCCAAGGTGAGTGAATGAAGACTGTATTGAAAGGTAAAACATGGCCTGAAAGAGTAACAGTTAAATGCTTTACCAGTGGGCAGATTTCAGACAAGAACTCGAGGTACTAACACAGAAACTAAAATTACTGCTTTTTGCCTCTAAACGTATTGAATATCAACCAAAGGGCACAACCAGTAGGCCAGGTGACTCTGGTTTATCCCCAGTTTTGGAACATTGTTCTGTCTATGGTTATCAACTCGAGCCACAGGCTATAATCACCTGGAGAGAGTTTAAACATTCCTGTGCTAAGCTACATTATCAAAGACCAAATACAATCTCTAGAAGTGACCTCACATATCAGTAGTTTTAAAAACTTCTCCAGTGATTTCAGTGCGCAGCCATATTTTGAAACACTGCTCTAAGCAATGAGAACTCTTTACCCTGGAAAAGACAAAACTCAAGCACTGCAGAACACACAACAAACGAACAGATTTACTTACCACCAAACCTCCAAAACATTGGTTATATGTAAGTCAAAAATAGTGGTTGTGTATACCTAACTGTAAACATGGAAAACAATCTCCGAGAAGTAAAGGATCCCACATTCATACACTAAGTCACACAGCCCTGTATTTAAATCTCAAGTCCAACCAGCGGGACTTGGGCAAGATGATTTTTTTATGCCTTAGTTTTTTCATCTGTAAAATCATTTTGGAAATCATATGTATTTCCCAGAGTTGCTCTGAGGACCAGAGGCAATGTTTCTAAAAATTCAGCCCATTACTATAGATACAGAAGACTCTCACAGTGGTAGCTATTATTTCAATAACTAGGCCAAAGTAGTTATGGAGGGTAACATCTAGAGGAACAAGACTTCTTAAATACCATAGAATGTAATATGAATGAGTATAGGAGACAAAACATGAGAGATCATTTAAATAACTAAGTACCTAATAATGAATGCAACTATTATGTTGAATGGATGATACATCAAGGCCAGTGAAATAAAAAGGACCAGAGGAGCATATTATAAGGATTAAAGTTTTAATAATAGAGAATAAAGGTCCAAAGAGTGGGTCCATTTAGTTGCAGTCCCTTTAATCCTAGAAAGGACAAATGCCTCTCCCTTACCCTGATAGAGACATTAATATTCTCTTAGGTGTAAGTAGTCTCATAGAGCTCCATTACCTTTAATGAGATGGAGAAATGAAAAACAGAAGATAAGAAACAAGACCTCTGGTCAAATGCTAAAAAACCAAGGAAAGCTGACACAACCAGCAAACTAATTCACTGGAGTGCATTTCTGCAGCCTCCTAAAAAGAGACCTGAGGCTCTCATCTTTATGAACTTGGCAGAATGATGTGCCTGACATTTTTCTGTTTTTTTCTATTCTAGACTGTCTTTATATTTCAGGGCAGTCTGCCCACCCTCCCACCTCACAGAGACTGAAGGCTGTG
This sequence comes from Dasyprocta punctata, assembly GCA_004363535.1. Taxonomy (NCBI): domain Eukaryota; kingdom Metazoa; phylum Chordata; class Mammalia; order Rodentia; family Dasyproctidae; genus Dasyprocta; species Dasyprocta punctata. Next base: position 36,332 of record RJWM01016766.1, read on the forward strand.
GATTATTAACCTCTCTCAAAAATCCAATAACACTGTTTAAGGCAGTGGTTCCCAAGCCAGCTGTAAATCAGAGACTGGAACTTTACTGTTCTTTCTTTTTTTTCCACTAAGATCGATGGGCCCTAAACCTAGAGGTTCACATTCAGTAGGTCTGATGCGAAGCTACGGATCTGTATATTTTTTAAATGCTTCACAAATGATCACAATATATACTCAGGTCTGACAATGACTATTTTAGGGGGCTTAGAGTCTTAAATGTACACAAAACATTGCATGGACATTGTAAATCTCTAACTGTAAGACATGAGCCTGGTGCTGAGGTTGTGTGTGCCCAGAGAGGCTAAGGTGACGGGCGGTGAGGGCTGACTGATGGAAGGAGTCTCTCCAAAGTGTTTACATGAGAGGCAATGTGACAAGGGGGGATGGTTTTTCCTTTCTTTCACTTTTCCAAAACAAGCTTTAAAATTTTTCATGAACAACCCAATTAATCCACCGAAGTAGGTGTAGTGGCATACACCTATAATCCCAGCTACTCAAGTGACTGAGGGAGGACTGCAAGCCTGAGGTTAACATGGGAATTTAGCAAGGCTTTGTTTCAAAAAAATTTTTAATAAGGGTGGCAGGCAGGGATGCTGTTCAGTGCTCCTTGGATTCAATCCCCATTACTGCCAAAAACCAAACAAAAACCTTAAAGGTAAGCAAAACATCTTTGTTACATCCAATGCTGGTGACCCTTGTGAAATTTAAGAATTTGCTTTTACTACTGTGATTTACCACACATTACAGTTTTTTGTTTCGTCTTAAAAAAAAAAAAGAAAACCTAGACACTTGAGGAAAACAAATCAGCTGTCCTGGCTCATCTAAGGAACTGAAAGTGTCTTTCTTCAAGGATCAGCCTGAAGAAGTGTCAGGGGACGCACTCTACAGGGTACACTGCAGGTTGCCCACATGATTTAATAGTCTGTCTTTGTGGGAGAAGGTCTTTGAAAAAAATCAATACAAAGCCTATCTGGCAGGCTATAAATAAATTCTTTTGAGCACTACACCCACTTTATGCAAAGCATTTGTATGGGTGTGAGATTAGAGGATTAGGAGTTTTCTGTTTAACAGAAATCTAGCCAAGAAGAATCCTTCCTAAGAGGCCCAGTATTTATAAGATAACTACACTCTATAAAATAAACTGAAGATGAAAGGGCCCATATCAGTATTCAGTCTCAAGATCATCTTAACAATTATCATTTTTCCCAAGAATTAGAGACGGGCATCAGAAACTATCAGGTGTAAATAGCCTTATCTTGGTTTGCAGCAAGGGAAGACCAGGATCTCAGGGTCAAATGGATTTGCAGCTTTTATTTATAGTATTTAAAAAGTCCTATGTAAGGTCAACAAGGCTATCTAATAGCATTGAGCACAGTTATTAAAAATTCAATGACTGGGCAGCCCATCACAACAAACTTATGAATTTTAGTATATAAAATAATGAGCAGTTGTGACTAATTGAGGGCACATGTCAGGTTTAACTGATTCTACAGTAAACCACACCCCATATCCACTTGTTTCTATTCTGTTCCATTTTACTAATCATTATTAGAGTTGTAATGTTGGAGCCAGATATGCAACCTGATGTTAGGAGTCTCAAGAAAAGATTTTAAAATTTAAACAAATCCAAAAGGAAAATTATTTTTTTGGGGAAACAAATCAAGCTCTATTTGCAGCTTTCATAACTCTATTTCCCTAAGAAGTAAACACAACCCGTACTACCGGTAAGGTTGATACACTTATTTGCCCTGAATAAACTGGCCTGCCTGACTCCAGTATTGCTCCTTGGCCTCTTGCCTTGTGACCCCCAACCCTGAACCTTTACTTATGCTGAGTACCCCCGGGCACTCCTCATGGTTAATGTTTACCCATCCTCTAGTTTTGGCTTCAGATCTTCACTCTTCTCATCTTATTCTTCAGCTTCCAAGCTTTAATTCCCCTTTCTCTAGAACTTCGACCTTCAGCAGTAAACTTCAGTAGTTGACAGAAGGAAGAGCATCCCTAACCTAGTTTCATCCCTAACCCAGTTTGCAAACCAACAAACTCTGGAAATCTTGGTAGGTTTCTTTCTCCCAGGCTGTTTCTTTGCAGGAACTGTTGTAAATAATCAATTAGTTAATACATGCAAATCGTTTAGAATCGTGGCTGGCACACAGTGAGCATTAATAAACATCAACTGTGCCTTATTCTTTTTTTTTGGTGGCACCGGGGACCAAACTCACAACCTCGTACCCGCCAGGCAGGTGCTTAAATCACTAAGCCAAACTCCTGGCCCTGATTTTTTGAGGCAGGGTCGCACTATGTAGCCCAGGTCAGCCTTGCACTTGCGTTGTAGCCCAAGCTGGCTTCGAACTCACCACACTTCTCCTACCTCAGCCTCCCGAGTGCTGGGATTAAAGGCATGTGCCACTACACCCGGTTTGTGTCTCATTCTTTAGCAAGAATCTGTGACTTTTCTCAAGCCTTGTCAGAAAGTTATTTCTCCTTTTGACAATTTAGATAGTTCCTTTTGGTATACTTAAAATGTTCAACTGTCTTTTTTCATAAGAAAAATTCTTAATGCATTATCACAAACAGCAACATTTGAAATAGTCTGTTATTTTATTTTTAAATAAATTTATTTTCCTTTGTGAAGAAATTATTATATTGTTCCTATACAGAAACCTACCTGCTAATTGTCTGTAGATAATGTGACGTTTTCTCTGGTTGCACTTTGAGGATCTTGTCTTTATATTTGCAGTGGTGCTATGATATGTCTAGGGATGCAATTATTTTATTTAGCCAGTTTGGGACTGACTGTAATATTTCAATCTGAGAACTCCTACTTTAAATATCTGGAAACTGCTCAGCCATTGATTCTTCATTCTAATTCTATTTTCTTTTTTGGGGGGAGGGTTCCAATTAAATTACTGTTGATTCTCCATCCTCTATCTCTGAAAACTTTGCTTTGTTATTTTGGCAATTTTTCTTGTATTTTCCAGTTCACAAATTTTCTTTTGGCTGTGTCTGATCTGACATTTAACACATCCACTAGACTGTTTTTAGTGTATGTGCTGCCAAAGCAAGCACTCCACTGCATTTCTGAGTAACTTAAAGAAGCCTCCCAGGTGTAGAAGAATGAACACCTGTAATCCCGGCTACTTGAGAGGCTGAGGTGGGAAGATCACTTCAGTCCAGACTTCTGAGACCAGCCTGGGCAACACAGCAAGACTTTGACTCAAAACAACCAAACCACAAAAAAGAAACAACAATTGCGCCCCCCCCCCCCAATTTATGAGTTTATTGGATTTATTTTCAACTCTGGTCTTTTTGTCATATTTTAAAAATCCTTTTAGGTCTTTAAAAATGTCAAACAGTTACTTTATGATAAATAACTCTAATACCTGAAGTCATGAGAGTCTAACTTTGTAGGGTCAGCTCAGGAATCTGAGAGTTCATATTTAGTCAAACTCTTTCTGTGACAATACTGCTAGGTCTCAGTGCAGAAAGGAAGCTTCAGATTTGCATCTACTTCTGCCAGATGCCCTGGAGTTTTTATTTATTTGATTTTTGTTTTCTTTGCCCTCGGGTTAATTTTATGTTAAAAATTTAAAATATATTATACACACTAACACTGCCAAAAATGTGAAGCTAAGGAAGAAGGTGGGACAAGAGAAGTGAAAATGATTAAAGTATGGTATGTGCGTGTGCAAATCTGCCAAAATGACACCCATTAATCTGTATAACCAATAAAAAAAAGTGAAAATATTTCACTTCCGTGTTTCTCAAAGCAGGAAGTAATATAAATGTGTCCAACACAAGTATAGACAGGCCTAAAGTTTTAAATTTTCAAGGGAGGCTTCTTCCTCTCCAAGAGGAGGAGTAAGCCCAGAGCTCACTATCTCTGCTGTGCCTGGCTGTGTTCAGCAGCCCTCCCTTCATGCAGGGCACAGTGCTTGACAGAAGTCTTTTGGTGAAGTTTATGGAGTCATCTATGTAGAGGATCATGTCCTGGCTGACGGTGGGTCTCATTTCCAACTCTACTTTGCACAAAAACCATAGTTCTGCCCATAAAACTTCCTGACAACTTAAGTCCAAGCACAGGGCAGGGGTAGCAGTGGCAGTGAAAGCCTCTAGATTACTTTGCTTTCTAGTTTCTTTTTACTTCCTAGGAAGGTGAATTCTCCACTCATTTTCAGATCTTAACATAAGTAGCACTTTCTCACAGAAATGACCCCTACCTTACTCCTCTCCAGAACAGACCAAGAACTTTTTCATTGCTCCCTGCATTTTCCTCCATTACATACAATAGTTTGCACTTATGGTTAATAGTGTAATCATTTGTTTAATGTGTGTGTCTGCCACTAGACTGTCAGTTCCAAGAGGACAGGAATCATCTGTCCACTAGAGTATTCAACCATTATATAAACAAAATAAAAATTTGCTAAATGAATCAAAAGAATGTGTGTGGGCCGAAGCATGGAGTGAATATTAATATGTATGCAAGTTCTCAAGGAAAGTAAAGGGAGAAAAAAAAAAGAGGAAACATTTTATTGCACATATTTAAAAAATGTAAGAAATAAATTACAAATGCCTGGGTAACCACTGACCATTTCAATCCAAACCTTACATATGCATGGTTCTTGGGTCTCTTCTTTTAACTGAGATAAAATATTTGGATCTTAAGTACATCATTCAGTCAGTTTGGACAAATGGGCACACTGACGATGATTACAATGTATGGCATTTCCCTCAACCTAGGCCTTCTCCTCTCCTTTAATATCCCTAATTTTACAAATGATTCCTGATTTCCACTGTCAAGTTAGTTTTCCTATTCTGCAACTTTAGGTAAATGTAATAAGATAGTGTGTACTTTTTTGGATTTGGCTTTTTTTACTCATACTATTTTTTAAATTCATCCATATTGTCTCATGTAATCTCAATCCAATAAAAGCCATCTATGACAAACCAATAGCCAACATCACACTGAATGGAAAAATCCGAAAGCTTTCATTCTAATATCAGGAACAAGACAAGGATGTCCACTGTCTCCATTTTTATTTGACATAGTCCTGGAAACATTAGCCAGCACAATTAAACGAGAAAGAAATAAAAGGAGTAACGGTAGGAAAGGAAGAACTTTTATCATTTGCAGAGGACATGATCCTCTACATAGATGACTCCATAAACTTCACCAAAAGACTTGTAGATTTAATACTCAAATGCAGTAGCATATCTGGACACAAAGTCAACACTCAAAAATCAATAGCCTAAAAAAAAAAAAATCAACAGCCTTCCTGTACAAGAATAACAAACTTACTGAGAAATTAGAAAAACAACACCTTTTACGATAGCATCCAAAAAATGAAATACCTAGGAATCAATCTAATGAAAGAAGTAAAAGACCTCTACATTGAAAATTACAGTACTCTGAAAAAGGATTGAAGAGGAAATCAGCAAATGGAAAGACATCCCTTACTCTTAGGTAGGAAGAGCCATAGTGAAAATGGCCATACTTCCAAAACTGTTATACTGATTTAATGCAAATTTGATAAAAAAATTCCAACAGCATATCTCACAAAAATTAGAGAAGACAATCCTAAAATTCATTTGGAACCAAAAGAGACCTAGAATAGACAATTCTGGGCAACAAAAGGCAATGTAGGGGACATCACAATCCTAGACTCAAAATGATACTACAAAGCTACTGTGAGAAAAACAGCATGGAACTGGCTAAAAAACAGACCTGAGGATACAATTTTCTTATTTGTCAGTGTATGTTCCCATGTGTATTGAGTAATATTTCTTTGTATGAATATACCATTTTTGTTTTTTTACATGTTGAAAAAATCTGGGAATAGAAGGAAAAAAATGGAAACAAAATTTTTGTAAATGAGTTGGGGAGAAAGGTTGAAAGGAGGGTAGGGGAATGGGGAAAAAAGAAGAATTAAGATATATTACATCTGGGTACAAGTTCCCTATGATGAATGGGAGCATTATGTGTATCAGAAGCATACCAATAAAATTAATTAAAAAGAAAACAAAAAAAATAAAATATCTGCATTTTCCCCAGATAATATGATTAAAATTTCTAGGGAAAAAGTCTTGTACAAAGCTTTTTGTGAACATGTTTTCATTTCTTTTGGATACATGTCTAGAAGTATAATTGTTAGGTGACAGGATAAATTTTTCCTCTTTTTAAAATTTTTTTATTTTTTGTCTTTTTGAGTTCAGGCTGGCCTTGAGCTCACTTTGTAGCTCAGGCTAGTCTCGAACTTGCAACGATCCTCCTGCCTCAGCCCCCCGAATGCTGGGATTATAGGCATGCAACACCATGTCTGGCTCATTTTTAATTTTTTTTTTTACTTTTAAAATTAAATTAAATTAAATTTTAAAAAACTTTTCTTCTTTAAAAACCTCCTGAACAGTTTTCCAAAGAAGCACATTTTACATGTTTACCAACAACATATGAACTTTCAGTCTTGCCAACATTTTGTCAGTCTTCTTCATCTTAGTCATTGTGGTGGTTATACAGTGGTTATCTCAATATGGCTTTAACATTTTCCTGATACCTAATGATATCAAGCAACAATCCTTCTGCCTCAGCCTCCTGAGTGCTGGGATTATAGGAATGCGCCACCACGTCTGGCATTATCAAGCACTTTTTCATGTGGTTAATGACCTTTCGTGTATCTCTGTGAATTGTCCAAGTCTTTGGCCCATTTTAAAGGGTTGGGCTGACTTTTTATTACTGAGGTGCAGGAATTCTTTAAATATTCTGTCTTTTCTAAGTCCTGCGTTGAGAATATTTTCTTTTTGATTGTGATTTGTCTTATTTCTTGAAAGACAAAAGATTCATACAATCTGAAGAGAAAGCAATATTTATTTTTTAATATTATCTTTTCTTAATTTTTAGACAGGGTCTCACTATTTAGTTCAGGTTGGCCTTAAACTCACCATCTTACTGCCTTCAGCCTCTTAATTGCTGGAATTACAGGCATGTACCAGTTTAATAGTATCATTTGATTGCTAAAAGATTTTACATTTGATAAGGACCAATGTATGTTTTTTTCTTAATGGCTTTTTTTTGGTGCCAGGAATTGAACTCAGGACCTTGTGCTTGCCAGGCAGGTGCTGTGCCACTGAGCTATATCCTCTTAATGGCTTGTGAAACTCTCCAAGTTCTGTAAATTCTCCTGTGATTTTTTTTTTCTAGTAGCTTTCTGGTGTTAGCTTTTATGTTTAAATTTATAATAGGTTTCAAACTGATTTCTCTGTACACTGTGAAGCAGGAGTACAGGTTCATTTTCATCCACTTAGATACCCAGTTGTGCCAGCAACATTTCTTAAACTGATTTCCTTTCCAGTTTGCACTGCTTTTGTCCTAAGTCATTTGACTGTACTCCTGTCAATCTATTTTATGGCTACTGTGAATTCAAATTTCTCTGGTTTATTTGCTCATTCTTTTGTCAATTCATCCTTTCTTGATTACTACAGCTTTGGAGTAAGTCTTGACGCCAAGTAAGGTTAAGTTTGCCAAATTTTTTCTTTTTTAAGACTGTTACGGTTATTCTCACTCCTTTGGTTTTTCCAAATACATTTTAAAATTAATTTGCCAATTTCGACAAGAGAAAGCCTGTTGGGATTTTGGCTGGTGTAGATTTACAGTCTATAGATTTATAGATCAATTTGGAGATGTGCTATTTTAACAGCACTGAACTTTTCAAGCCATAAATATGACATTTTTCTCCACACACATTTTTTCTTAATTTCTCTTAGCAATATTTTGCAGTTTTCAAACTTGTTTGTTGTTGTTGTGCTGGGGATCCATGCTAGGTGAGTACTCTGATACAAGTCAGAGATACAAGCATCTAGCTCTATAGACTTTTTATCTTGCGACACTGGCTCTCTGTTCTGGCAGTGTTTTCATTGGTTCCTTAGGACCCACTCTATATGATCACATCATCTTTAAACAAAGACTGCTTTTTCTTGTGTTGCAGTGGCTAGGTCTGCTAAGTTTTCTGAAAAATTCTGAATAAGCTGGGCGTGGTGGCGCACCCCTTTAATCCCAGCACTCGGGAGGCTGAGGTAGGTGGAGCGTTGTGAGTTCGAGGCCGGCTTGGGCTACAACGCGAGCGCAAGGCCGGCCTGAGCTACATAGTGCGACCCTGCCTCAAAAAAACCAGGGCTGGGGAGTTTGGCTCAGCAGCTTAAGCGCCTGCCCTGGCAAGCGCAAGGTTGTGAGTTCAATCCCCAGT